>PVHT020000128.1:2628926-2681466 GCA_004024745.2 Catagonus wagneri
CCATATGGCTTTTTAAACAACAATTTTGGGACACTAACCTGTAGGAAAATGTCCTCCAAAGAAGACGTTGAACAGCTCTTCTGGAGTGATATCTGCTTCAAAGTCTCTATAATAATTATAAGGTCTGGCTCGAGGAGCAGTGAAAGTCATCTGTTCGTCTCCATATTCATCATAGCGGAGTCTCTTTTCAGGATTGCTCAGGACTGCAAAGGCATTTCCTATCGCTGCAACAAAAGCAAAAAGCACCTGAGTTCCCATTGTGGCTTAGCAGTAAAGAACCTGACTACTATCTATGAGGATGAGGGTTTGATCCCTGGCCCTGCGCACTGGGTTAAAGGAACTGGTGTTGTTGCCCAGGCTGCAGTGTAGGTGCAGATGCAGCTCAGATTTTGCTGTGGCGTAGGCCGGCAGCTGCAGCTCCAATTCGACCCCTGGCCGGGTAACTTCCATATGCTACAGGTGCGACCCTAAAAAGAAACAAAAAACAAAAAACAACAAAAAAAGACCAACCAAACAAAAAAAAGCACTTGAGTACGTACTCTTTCCTGTAGCTTTGGGTGATCACAGTAGTAGCAATGAAGAGCCCAGAACCGACTGGTGCTGGACAACTCCACAGTGCCCCAAGGAGAGGTACACGGGCCTGTTAAGTTCACCCAGGTTCTTGCCCTTGAAATTTCCCATGCTCTTGTTTCATTAGCCAGAAACAAGAGACTCAAGATTAACTAAGAACTACTGTTTCTCAGGCATCAAAAATGTGTCATTTTACTTGACAGCAATAGTCGATGGCTGGAAACAGTTCATACATAAGTAGTGGTATTCTAACACAAAGTCACAAACAATCTCCTGAATTAAAATCATCAGTACAAATTCTCCTGCTTGGCTAAAAGCAAAGTCCTCACCCTTTAGTCTTCTTTCAGCTTACTTAAAAAACTGGTCTTCAGGAGTTCCCATCGTGGCTCAGTGGTTAACGAATCCAACTAGGAACCATAAGATTGCGGGTTTGATCCCTGGCCTTGCTCGGTGGGTTAAGGATCTGGCGTTGCCGTGAGCTGTGATATAGGCTGCAGACGTGGCTCGGATCCCGTGTTGCTGTGGCTGTGGCGAAGGCCAGGAGCTACAACTCCTGTTAGACCCCTAGCCTGGGAACCTCCATATGCCACGGGTACAGCCCTAGAAAAGGCAAAAAGACAAAAAACAAACAAACAAAAAAACTGGTCTTCAGAAAGGGGACAGGTGGTGGTGGGAGGGATGGACTGGGGCTTGGGACTGGCATATGCCCACTGAGGTATAAAGAATGACTGGCCAACAGGGACCTTCTGTGTAGCACAGAGAACTCTACCCAATAGTCTGCGATAATCTATGTGGGAAAAGAATCTGGAAGAGGATGGATGTGTGTATGTGTATAACTGATTCACTTTGTACAGCAGAAACTACCACACTGTAAATCAGCTACACTTTAATAAAACTTTAAAAATGAAAAAAAAAAAAAAAGGTCTTTTGGAGTTCCCTTGCAGTTCAGCAGGGTAAGGATCTGGTACTGTCACTGCAGCAGCCAGGTCGCTGCTGTGGCATGGGTTCAATCCCTAGCCCAGGAACTTCCATATGCTGCAGGTGTGGCACCCCCCAAAAATTGGTCTTTTAAATTTAAGCTATGGAGTTCCCGTTGTGGCTCAGCAGAAACACATCTGACTACTATCCATGAGGATGTGAGGTTCCTGGCCTCGCTCAATGGGTTAAGAAACTGGCATTGCCGTGAGCTGCGGTGTAGGTCGCAGACGCAGCTCAGATAGGGTGTTGCTGTGGCTGTGGTGTAGACTAGCAGCTACAATTCCGATTTGACCCCTAGCCTGGGAACCTTTATCACTTATATCTGGAATCTAATATATGGCACAAATGAACCTTTCCACAGAAACGAAATGCATGGACTTGGAGATCAGACTTGTGGTTGCCAAGGGGGAGGAAGAGGGAGTGGGATAGACTGGGGGAATCTGGGGTCGGAAGATGCAAACTACTGCATTTGGAATGGATAAGCAATGAGATCCTGCTGTACAGCACGGGGAACCGTATCTAGTCTAGTTACTTATGATGGAACATGATGGAAGATAATGTGAGAAAAAGAATGTGTGTGTGTGTGTGTGTGTGTGTGTGTGTGTGTGTGTGAGTGAGTGACTGGGTCACTATAATGGAAAAAATATAAATCATTACAAAAATTAAGATATGTATCTTCGGTGTCCCAAGGAGGATCAAGGGCTGAAGAGACTGCATATGCACTACACCGCCTCTCCTCCTACGCACAAACACGCAAACCGTGTCCACTATCGTTTCAACACACAATCAGGACCACCAAAGAAATCTTGTAAAAAATCTTTTCAGATGTCCTCACCCCTCCACTTTTAATGCAGTCAACACTCTCAGAAACATAGGAGTATTTCCTTATAATTCTAGCTAGAGAACTGCAGTTAATGCAATAAAACAGCTGAGCAGAAAAAACAAACAGAAAAACATAAACAGAGTTGCTTAAACATTCCCTCCCTTGCAACCTGGCAGATTTCTCAGAACAGCGGCATCGGTCTCTGAGATACTGAAGGTGTTCCGAGAATGTGGGTTATCTGTTGTTTCCTTGCAGAAATTGTGGGGAGAAAGAGGTCCACAATGGCACAGCCACAAAGGCAGCTCCGTCCTTGGAGGTAAATGCTGACTTCAAAAAATTTTTCAGATCTATCACCTTTTATTTTTTCTTTTGAAAATTTCAAATCTACAGAAAAGTTAAAAAAATATAACACCTTTGCTTTTATTCACCAATTGTTAGCATCCTGCCACACTGCTTTCCTCATCTCTCTACATATGCACAGATACATGTATTCATTTTTTTGGCTGAACCATTTGAAAGCAGGCCTCAGATATTATGACACTTCACCCCTAAATATTTCAGCATCTATCTCCTAAGAAGAAAGACACTCTCCTACATGATCACAGTTCTCTTCACAGCTAAGAAAATTTAACATCAATTCATTATCACCCAGTGAATCCATGCAAGGTTCACGTCCTGCATTTGGTTTCACATTTGGTTTCACGTTTCCTTAGTTGCTTTTTTGTTTGCCTTTTTGTTTTGGTTATACCTGTGGAAGTCCCTGGGCAAGGGATGGAACCTGTGCCACAGCGGTGACCTGACCCACAGTAGTGGCAACACTGGATCCTTAACCAGCTGAGCCACAAGGGAACTCCCCCTCTAGCTTTTTTTTAATCTAGAACAGTTTCCCCATGTTTTTTGCTTTTCATTATATTGAATTTTTTGAAGAATAGTTCAGTGATGTTGTAGAATGTCCCACATTTTGATTGTTTCCTCTTTACTAGATTCAGGTCAAACATTTTGGCAAGAATACCACGTGGTATTATACAGTGTTATGTTAGGCTGTTCTAGTATTGGTGATGATAAGTTGGACCACTAGTTATCTCTATTTTAAGAAAAATCTTCCCTGTGTAATCAGTAAGTATTCTGTGGGGTGATACCCTGACATCATGTGAATATCCTATTCAACAACAACCTAAACCACGTTTTAGCATCCACTGATAATCCTTGCTTGAATCAGTAATGCCCTTGAGGGTGAAGGTCTTAGGATTTTTATTTTTATTGACATGCTGGATCCAATTTTTTTTTTTCTTTTTAGGGCCACATGCAAGGCATATGGAAGTTCTCAGGATAGGGGTCAAACTGGAGCTGTAGCTGCCAGCCTACACCACAGCCACAGCAACAGTGGATCCGAGCCAGGTCTGCAACCTCCACCACAGCTCACAGGAACGCCAGATCCTTAACCCACTGAGCAAGGCCAGGGATCGAACCCACAACCTCATGGATCCTAAATGGGTTCATTACTGCTGAGCCATGAGGGGAACTCTGGACCCAAAATAGTTTTTAAGAATATATTTCTCAGAGTCCCCACTGTGGCCCAGCAAGTTAATGAACCAGCTTGTCTCTGTGGTGGTACTAGTTAGGTCCGTGGCCATGCGCATTGGGTTAAGGATCTGGCATTACCACAGTTGTAGCACAGGTAACGGCTGCATATCAGATTTGATCCCTGGCCTGGGAACTTTTAAATACCATGGGTGTGGCTGGAAATATATTTCTAAAGTACAGAAATCAATGGAAAAAAGATTTGATCTATTACTGCTTTTGCTCTTTACAAAGCTTTATAAAGCTTTTTCCTATGAACATGTTAATATCCGAGGTTTCATGAGCAAAGAGTTCCATGGTCAAAGAAGTTTAGGAGTGCTGTCTAGGCCCTACTTGCAAGGGGTCTCCAATAATACGTTCCACAAGAGAACTCATATCTGTTTTATTCAGCTGGCACACAGGTGAATTTTTTGCAGAATCAAG
Source organism: Catagonus wagneri (assembly GCA_004024745.2). Classification (NCBI taxonomy): domain Eukaryota; kingdom Metazoa; phylum Chordata; class Mammalia; order Artiodactyla; family Tayassuidae; genus Catagonus; species Catagonus wagneri. The sequence continues at coordinate 2,633,302 of PVHT020000128.1, forward strand.
GAATGAAATGTTTGAACTTCCTGTTGTGGCTCAGGTTAAGAAACTGACAGTGTCCGTGAGGATACAGGTTCGATCCCTGGCCTCCCTCAGTGGGCTAAGGATATTGCGCTGCCACAAGCTATGGCGCAGATCAGAGATGCAGCTTGAATCCAATGTTGCTGTGTCTGTGGCAAAGGCTGGCAGCTGCAGCTCCGATTTGACCCCTAGCTTAGGAACTTCCATATGCCATAGGTGCAGTTGTAAAAAGAAAAAACAGAAAAAAAGAAGAAATGAAAGGTTCCAAAAGATATTACAGAGAAACTAAATATTTTTTCCAAAATAAATTCAGGTAGGTGAAGGAGGATTCAGCTAATAATCACTATCTAAGAGCAGTGGCAGGAAAGAACTGTGCTTGTGGACTTATAAAGCAATTACGGGGGGGCTGAAAACAACCTGCAGTCACCAAACTTCATATGGGTAGAATTAAGAATTAATTTAGAATCAGACCTTTGAAAGCATCTGTTGCTCCAGGAGCACAGTTCTTGTCAGGATGGAATTTCAGGGCAAGTTTTCGGTAAGCTTTTTTAAGCTCTTCATCACTGGCATTTCGCGAAACTCCCAGAATTTCATAGTAATTTCTGCATTTCTTGATCCTAAAAACACAAATCAGAAACTTTTTTTGGTATGTCTACAAAGGTCCCTTTTGCACAAACTGCAAGACAGTAAACTGACCCTCTCTCCAATCTGTGAGCCATAAAACAAACCTAAAAGACAGTGAGTGAACACACTATTGACAATGCCCTCCTCCCACTGAGAACTTAAATCCTTTTGGAATGCTCAAAGCATTTTTACATCTAATATTTTATTCTTTCTATATTCCTGCAAGAGGGAAGACCAAAAAACACTAACCCGTATATTAAGGTCCAGGCTAAGGTCCTCAGAGTTGAACAGACAGCAAAACCAGAAGAAATACTCCAATCATCCTTTTTTCTTTCTTTTTCCTTATGGCTATCTTTCTAAACTTTGTTTTAAAAAGTCAACATATTCACATGGCAGAAGAAACATATCCAATAGTACTAAACTATATACAGTGAAAAATCTTCCTGCCTCCCCACTCCCTGTCCGCCAATCTCCCACCCTAAGGATAATTAACCAGTGTAAGAAGTTCGCTGTGAAGCCCAGGTACAGAGACGGTACACGTAGAGAGACTGCCCCATTTTTATTCTTACTTAAATGGAAGCATATTATAACCAATCACCCTCCCACATCTTGCTTTTTTTTTAAACTAACAATTTATCTTGGAAATTGATCCATAACTTATAGTGATGAGAAGAACGGGGATAACAGTTTAGATCACCAGAGTGGCAGAACTGAACTTTGTGATCTAAGAAATCTTTTATACTCTTAAAAATTATTGAAGATCCCAAAAGAGATTTTGTTTATGAAAGTTATATCTATCAATATTTACCATACTAGAAATGAAAACAAAAAATTTTAAAATATCGGAGTTCCCTGGTGGCCTAGTGGTTAAGGACCTGGCATTGTCACTGCCGTGGCTCAGGTCACTGCTGTGGTGTGGGTTTGGTCCTTGGCCCAGGAAATTCCACATGCTGCAGGCACAGCCAAAGGAAAAAAAATTAAAAACACGGAAGGATGATATAACTGCATGTTATATAGCTTCTCAAAAATTCCACCATATAATCATGAAGAGATAAGAGTGAAAATGGCAAATGTATATGTATTATGAAAATATTTTATTTATTTATTTTTTGCTTTTTAGGGCCACACTCGCGGCATATGGAAGTTCCCAGGCTAGGGGTCGAATTGGAGCTACAGCTGCCGGCCTACGCCACAACCACAGCAACTCGGGACCTAAGCCACATCTGCGACCTACACCACAGCTCATGCCAACGCCAGGGATCGAACCCACATCCTCATGGATACTAGTCGGATTTGTTTCCAATGCACCACAACAGGAACTCCCATGAAAATATTTTTAGACTTGCAGACAAGTTCCCACAAGGATCTTGAGGTTCCCAAGCCACACTTTGAGAACAGATGAACTAGAGCATAAATTCTGGAGTCAAAAATGCCTTGGTTGGGGGAGTTCTCATTGTGGCTCAGTGGTTAACAAATCCAACTAGGAACCATGAGGTTGCAGGTTCGATCCCTGGCCTTGCTCAGTGGCTTAAGGATCCTGCGTTGCCGTGAGCTGTGGTGTAGGTTGCAGACGCAGCTCAGATCCATCCTGCGTTGCTGTGGCTGTGGTGTAGGCCGGCAGCTATAGCATCAATTAGACCCCTAGCCTGGGAACCTCCGTATGCCACGAGTCCAGCCCTAGAAAAGGCAAAAAGACCAAAAAAAAAAAAAGGCCTTGGTTGGGATCTGATCTTGCTGTGGACGTAACTGCCTGAGCGTTATCTTCTGAAATAGGCTAATAATTATACCTATATTTCACAGATTCAGTCCCTGGCCCAGGAACCTGCATATGCCACAAGTGTGATCATAAAACACAAGCAAACAAACAAAACTAAAAGAACACAATGATTATAACACCTCACACCCACTAGGACGGCTGTAATCAAAAAGGTGGACAAGGATCCTGCTGTATAGCACTGGAAACTATATTTAGTCACTTATGACGGAGCATGATGGAGGATGATGTGAGAAAAAGAACGTATATATGTATGCGTGACTGGGTCACTTTGCTGTACAGTAGAAAACTGACAGAACATTGTAAACCAACTATAATGAAAAAAATAAAAATCATTAAAAAATTAAAAAATGGGATTCCTGGTTCCATGGCAGATACCCCCAGCCTCTCTTTCTCTTTCCCTCTCTCTTTTTTTATTATTATTATATTTTTTGTCTTTTTGCCTTTTCTAGAACTGCACTCGCAGCATATGGAGCTTCCCAGGCTAGGGGTCTAATCGGAGCTGCAGCTGCTGGCCTACACAACAGCCACAGCAACACCAGATCCAAGCCATGTCTGCAACCTACACCATAGCTCACGGCAACGCAGGATCCTTAACCCACTGAGCAAGGCCAGGGATCAAACCTGCAACCTCATGGTTCCTAGTCGGATTCATTAACCACTGAGCCACAATGGGAACTCAGCTCATGGCAACGCCAGATCCTTAACGCACTGAGCGAGGCCAGGGATCGAACCCACACCCTCATGATTCCTAGTCAGATTCGTTTCCACTGAATCACGACGGGAACTTCTGATGGTATCTTTTGAAGCAGTAGTTTTTTTTTTTTTGTTTTTAGTTTTGTCTTTTGTCGTTTAAGGGCTGCACCCGCGGCATATGGAGGTTCCCAGGCTAGGGGTCTAATCGGAGCTACAGCTGCCGGCCTACACCACAGCCACAGTAATGCCAGATCCAAGCCACATCTGCGATCTACACCACAGCTCACAGCAACGTGGGATCGTTAACCCACTGAGCAAGGCCAGGGATCGAACCCGCAACCTCATGGTTCCTAGTCGGATTTGTTAATAGCTGCACCACGATGGAACTCCTGAAGTAGTAAAGTTTTTAATTTTGATAAAGTTCAGCCTGCCTATTTTTTCTTATATCACTTAAGCTTTGGATGTCAATAAGAAATCACTGCCTAATCCAGTGTCACAAAACTTTACATTTATGTTTTCTTCTAAGAGTTTTATAGTGTTAATTCTTAAATTTAGGTTTTACTTAGGTCTTTAAATTAGTTTTTGTGTTTGTGTGAGGAAGGGGTCCAAGTTCGTTTTTCTGCATGTGAATATCCAGTTGTCCCAGAAACTTTTGTTGAGGACTATTCTTTGCCCCTTTAAACTGTCCTGGCACTTTTGTCAAAGAACAATTAACCATAAACATAAAGGTGTATTTCTAGAGTCTCAATTTTATTCCATTAATCTACATGCCTATCCTATGCTAGAGCACACTATCTTCATTACTGAAGCTTTCTAGTAAGTTTTCAAATTGGGAAATGTTAAAAAAAAAATTAGGAAATGTTGAGTCTTCCGACTTTGCACTTCTTTTTCCAGACTATTCTGGCTACTCTGGGTTCTCCGCATTATCATGAATTTTAGGATCAGTTTATCAATTTTTGCAAAAAAAGCAGCTGGGAATTTGATAGGGATTGCGTGGAACCTGTGGATCAATTTGAGGCATATGACTTTATTGCAAATATCAAGCCTTCTACTGCATGCACACAGGCCATCATCCCACTTATTTAGGTCGTCTTCTTTTTTTTTGGCAGAAGGGTGTATGGAAGTTCCTGGGCCAGGAATCAAATCTGAGCTGCAGCCTACACCACACTGTGATGACACCAGATCCTTTAACCCAGCGTGCCGGGCCAGGGATCAATCTCGTGCCTCAGCAGCAACCCAAGCCACCACAGAGACAAAGCTGGATCCTTAACCCACTCTCCCTATTTAAGTCTTAAATTTATTTTAATGAAGTAGTTTTTCATGTACAATACTACATTTTTCCTGTTAAATTTATTCCTAAGCACTTTATTCTTTTAGGTGATATTACGAATGAAATTATTTTCATTTTCAAATTGTTCATTAAGTACAGCACATGGAGGTTCCCAGGCTAGGGGTCCATATCAGAGCTGTAGCCACTGGCCTACACTACAGCCACAGCAACACGGGATCTGAGTTGTGTCTGCGATCTACACCACAGCTCACGGCAACGCTAGATCCTTAACCCACTGAGTGAGGCCAGGGACTGAACCCACATCCTCATGGATATTAGTCAGGTCCATTAACTGCTAAGCCATGATGGGAACTCCGACTTTTGTTTTTTATCCTATTAAAATGGTGTATTCTGTAAATTAATATAACAGAAAAAGTAAAAATCATTAAAAAACGGTGTATTACATTATTTGATTTTTGTGTGTTAAAACAACTTTGCATTCCTATAGGATGAATCTCACTTGGTCAAGATATATAATCCTTTTTATATACTTCTTAAATTTTTATATGTTGCTGGAAGCTGTACCCATGCCATGATGCCTTTGTTTTTGGCTACAGGGTAATACTGGTCTCATAGAATTACTGGGGAAACGTTCCCTTCTTTGATATTTTCTCTAACAGTTAATTTTTCTTTAGACATTTGGTAGAATTCGCCATTGATGTCATCTGGGTCTTAGCTTTTCTTTGTGGGAAACTGAATTTGCCCATTTCATTCAGTTTATCTAATTTGCTGTCACATAATTATTCAGAGTATTCTCTTACATTACCATTTTTTTAGTAAGATGGAGAGTGGTGTCCCCTATTTCACTCCTGATTTTAGTTATTTGAGTCTTCTCCCTTTTTTCTGTTGATCAGTTTAGCTAAAAGTTTGTCAGTTTAGTTAATTTTTTCAAAAACCAACTTTTGGTTTTGCTGATCTTCTCTATTGTTTTTCTGTCCTCTATTTCATTTATTTCTGCTCTATGTTATTTCCTTCATTCTCCTTGTTTGAATTTAGTTTGTTCTTTTTCTATACGATCAGATTACTGATTTGAGATTTTTTTTGAAAAATGTTTTATAAATATTTATAGATATAAATTTCCTCTTAAGTATTGCTTTTGCTGCATTCCATATGTTTTAGTATTCTGTGTTTTCATGTTCATGAATTTCAAAGTGGTTTCTAATGTTCCTTGTGATTTCTTCTACGACCTATTTGTTACTTAGGAATGCTATTTAATTTTCACATTTTTGTGAATTTTCCAAATTTCCTTCTGTTGTTGATTTCAAAGGACACATAAGCATTTGATTTTAATCCTTTTAAATTTACTGAAGCTTGTTTTATGGCCTAACATATGGTCTACTCTGGATGATGTTCCATGTATACTTGAGAAGAATGTGTATTCTCCTGTTGCTAGGTAGAATGCTGTAAGGATGTCTGTTATGTTAAGCTGGTTTTCCCTGCCTCTCTTACAACAGAAGCAGGGCAGGTACCTCAGATCATACTCTAACTCTCCACTTCTACCTAGCCTCACCTTTGAGGCCAAAAAGCTACTGTGTTTTAATAATAGTAATAAAAATTGGAGTTCCCGTGGTGGCGTAGCAGAAATGAATCCAACTAGGAACCATGAGGTTGTGAGTTCGATCCCTGGCCTCGTGCAGTAGGTTAAGGATCTGGCATTGCCATGAGCTGTGGTGTAGGTCGCAGACATGGCTCGGATCCCGCATTGCTGTGGCTGTGGTGTAGGCCAACGGCTACAGCTCCAATTAGACCCCTAGCCTGGGAACCTCCATATGCCGTGGGTGTGACCATAAAAGGACAAAAAGACAAAAAATAATAACAATAGTAATAAAAATAGTAATGAGAGTCAACACTTAACACAGCACATCATCAGTTCTAGGCCCTCTACATAAAATCACACATTTAATCCCGCCAGAGGCTCACCTTTGTACTCCAAGCAACTGCTCTTCAGTGTAAGTGGCATTCCCCTCACCCTGTCGGGCCTGAGTCCACTCATTCTCAGGCTTCTTTTCCTTTTGTGCCTTCATGCAGTTACAGCAACCACAGGGGTCATGACTCTCAGGAGGTCTGTCCTCTGGGTACTTGTTTCTTCTAACTGCATCGAGGTAAGCTGCAAAGAAACAGCACCCCCATGAGGCTTCAGTCTGACCTGCAAATAACTTTGCTATTGGCCTTAGCTATCTGGGAGGGTGCCTACAGGCAAGTGAGTGTGAAGGCCAGGCTACTGAGGTCATACTGACTTTTAAGCATCCATACAAAGCTGAAGAAACATCTTCTTTGAGAAAACAATACAGAAAATATAGAGGCAACCATGAAAAACTTTTAATTTCTGAAACATGAAGCATAATAATGTCCCCATACCTATGGTCGTCAGTCAGCAAATAATCTTGACTCAGAGCCAGGAAAGGGGATCAAGAGGTATCTGCCCAATGCCTCCTGTGCAGGCTAAGGGCAGGTACAGACAGCTGCAGCCATCCTGGACTCCTGAGGTGGGTGTGGCCTGCCGCTAAGGGTCCCATGAACAGGCTCTGCCTGTAGCCCCAGTCACCTCAGGGGTCGCCACCTTGGTTAGCCCTGAAACCGAGCATTGCCCATGGTCCTCACCTCCCTGGGAATGCACATGCCCCACCACTGCTGCTGCCAAAGCTCTGGGCACTGCCCCCACCTCCCTGAGGGTCACTGCCACTGCCCAGGTCCCTGCAACCAGAAGCAGCCTGCCACCCCAACTCGCCATGGGTCCTTTCCACTGCTAAGGGCTTGGTGACCGGGGCCACCTACAGGCGCTGCCCATTGGCCTCATCTTCCTGGAAGCACCCACAGGCCATACACCTTCACATCCCCTATCAAGGGATAACAGCCTGCACACACTAAGGAAAGAGACAGCAACCATCCAAACCAAAAGCATCCCTCAAGCCAAAAAAAAAAAAGGGAAAAAGAAAAAGAAAATAGTAAGCTCTTATAAGCTAGCCAGGATGCTCCTGAATATAAACAGCCCTTTAGGACTAGAGCAAATAATTGTTTTCCTTAAATTCTCAGCATAAGAATATAAGTAAAATGAAGAAGCACAGGAACCATCCCCAGTTAAAAGAACAGAGAATTCCCCTGAAGAAGCTGACAATGAAACAGACCTCTGCAGTTCAATAGACACTAAGTTCAAAAAGGAGGTAATAAGCTTAGGTCATGACTGTGGTTTGGATCTGATCTCTGGCCTAGGAACGCCATATGTTGAGGAGGGGCAAAAAAAAAAAAAAAAAAATGAGATAATGAAAATACTGAAGGAATTAAGAATGGATATCAACAGTAACATAGATTACTTTAAAAAGGAACTAGAAACTATAAGGAGGAGCCAAGAAAAACTAAAAAATTTATTTGCACGGATAAAACCTGAGTTAAAGGCACTGAACAGCACAATGAATAATGCAGAGGAACAAATAAGTGACTTGGAAGACAGAATAATGGAAATCACCCAATCAGGACAGCAGACACAAAATGAAAAAAAATGAAAGCAATTTAAGAGATCTATGGGATAATACAGAGTATACCAATCTATGCATAATAGGGGTTCCAGAAGAAGAAAAAGAAAAGGGGATTGAAACTATGTTTGAAGAAATTATGGCAGAAAACTTTCAAACTCTAAAGAAGGAAACATAATCAGATAAGGAAGCACAGAGGGTCCCAAACAACTTGAACACAAACAGACCTAAACTAAGACAATATTTTAACAAAAACAGCAAAAGTTAAAGGATAAGGGGAAGATTCTTAAGGCAGAAAGAGAAAAACAAAGAGTTTATATGGGAACCCCCATAAGGCTATCAGCTGATTTCTCTATAGAAGTGCTACAGGCCAGAAGAAAGTGTGAATATATATTCAAAGTTCTAAAAGGGAAAAATCTGACAACCCAGAATACCCTACCCAGCAAGATTATCATTTAAAATAGAAGGAGAGGGAGTTCCCACATGGCTCAGCAAAAACCAATCTGACTAGTATCCATGAGGACACAGGCTGGATCCCTGACCTCATTCTGTGGGTTAAGGATCCAGCGTTGCTGTGAGCTGTGGTGTAGATCGCAGATGAGGCTTGGATCTGGTGTTGCTGTGGCTGTGGCATAGGCCAGCAGCTGTAGCTCCAATTCAACCCCTAGTCTGGAAACCTCCATATGCTGTGGGTGTGGCCCTAAAAGACAAAAAATAAAATAGGAGAAATAAAGAATGTATCAGACAAAAACTAAAATAATACAGCAAAACTAATAAAGGAAATACTGAGAAGTTTCCTCTAAATAGGAAAGAAGTAAGTAGATATAGGATGGAGACAATCACAACTGGAAGGTAACCACTGAAATAAATAAGCATACAGATCAAAAAGAAAAATAAAACCTATCTATGAAAACAATGATAAACACACGGAACAGCAAAGCGATAAACACAAAGATGTAAAAAAGGACATCAAAATCATAAAACGTGGGGAAGGAGAGTAAGAAAACCTAGACTTTTTTTCTTTCTTTTGGCTTTTTTTTTTTTAGGGCTGCACCAAGGCATATGGAGATTCCCAGGCTAGGAGTCCAATCGGAGCTGTAGCTGCTGGACTGTGCCACAGCCACAGCAACTCGGGCTCCGAGGTGCATCTGCGGCCTACGCCACAGCTCACGGCAATGCTAGATCCCCAACCCAGAGTGAGAACAGGGATCGAACCTGCATCCTCATGGATCCCAGTCGAGTTCATTAACTGCCATGCCACAAAGGGAACTCCCCTAGACTTTTTTAAAAAATGTGTTTGAGCCTATATGACTATCAGTCTAAAGCAAGCACATACAGGAAGGGATTAACATAGTTAAAAAACATGGCAGCCATAAATAATAAACAAATAATACAGTCATAAAAACTAAAAGGAGGACATACACATAAAAGGAAATCATCCAACCAAAAAAAAGAAAGAGAAAGGGACAAAGGATGAACATAGAATTTATTGGAAAACAAGGTTTAAAATGGCAATAAATGGAGTCCCCGTCGTGGCTCAGTGGTTAACAAATCCAACTAGGAACCATGAGGTTGCAGGTTTGATCCCTGGCCTTGCTCAGTGGGTTAAGGATCCGGCGTTGCCATGAGCTGTGGTATAGGTTGCAGACGAGGCTCGGATCCCGCGTTGAAGGCCAGAACCTACAGCTCCGATTAGATCCCTAGCCTGGGAACCTCCATATGCTGCGGGTGCGGCCCTAGATAAGGCAAAAGGACAAAAAAAAAGGCAATAAATATGTATTTGTCAATAATTACCTTAAATGTCAATGGACTGAATGCTCAAATCAAAAGACATAGAGTGGCAGACTAGACAAAACAAGAGCCTACAATATGCTGCTACAAGAGCCCCATCTTAGGACAAAGGACACATATAAACGGAAAGTGAGGGGATGGAAAAAGATACTTCATGCAAACGGAAATGACAGGAAAGTGAAAGTTGCAATACTCATATAAGACAAAACAGGCTTTAAAACAAAGTTCATAAAGAAAGATAAAGGACACTATTTGGAGTTCCCGTTGTGGCACAGCGGTTAATGAATCCAACTAGGAACCATGAGGTTGCAGGTTCAATCTCTGGCCTTGCTCAGTGGGTTAGCGATCTGGTGTTGCCGTGAACTGTGGTATAGGTCACAGATGCAGCTCAGATCTGGCATTGCTGTGGCTGTGGTTCAGGCCTGCAGCTCGAGCTCCAATTAGACCCCTAGCCTGGGAACCTCCATATGCCACACGTGCGGCCCTAAAAAAACAACAAAAGACAAAAAAAAAAGATAAAGGACACTATTTAATGATAAAAGCATCTATTCAAGAAGAGGATGTTGATCAATACACACACCCCTGATACAGGAGCACTTGAATACATAAAACAAATACTATTAGACATAAAGGGAGAAACTGATGGGAATACACTAATAGGAGGAGACTTTAACACCCCACTCACATTAACGGACAGATCTTCTAGACAGAAAATCAATGTATATTCTTTTTATTTTATGTAGTGTCCTGAAAATATCAATTAAGTCTAACCGTTCTGTTGTATCATTTAGGACACTACACATGGAACATTCTCTAAGACTGACCACAGATTGGGGCACAAAACTAACCTAAATTTAAGAGTATAAAAATTACTTTAAGCATCTTCTCTGACAATAATGGCATGAAACTAGGTATCAACCACAGGTAAAGAAATGAGAAAAAAACTGACTACATGGATATTAAACAACATGCTACTTAAAAAACCAGTGGGTCCATAAGGAAATCAAAAGGGAAATTACAAAATACCTTGAGACAAACAACAATGAAAACACAACTGTACAAAATCTATGGGATGCCGCAAAAAGCAGTTCTTAAAGAGAACTTCATAATAATACAGACCTTCCTCAAAAAAAACAAGAAAAATCTCACATCAACAACCTAACCTATCACCTAAAAGAATTAGGAAAAGAAAACAAACAAACGAACAAAAAACAGGAGTTCCCACTGTAGCTCAGTGGGTTAAGAATCTGCCTGGTACCCATGAGGATTTGGGTTCAATCCCTAGCCTTGCTCAGTGGGTTAAGGAGCCAATGTTGCCACAGGCTGTGGCAAAGGTCACAGATGCAGTTCAGATCTGGCACTGCTGTGGCTGTGGCATAGGCCGGCAGCTGCAGCTCCAATTCAACCCCTACCTGGGAACTTCCATGTGCTGCACGTGTGGCCCTAATAAGAAAAAAAGGAAAAGAAAGAAAAAGAAAAAACAAAACCTAAAGTCAGCAGAAGGAAAGAAATCATAAAGATCAGAGAGGAAATCAATAAAACAGAGATTTAAAATAATAGAAAAAAAATCAATAAAACCAAGAGTTGGTTCTTTGAAAAGGTAAACAAAATTGACAAACCTCTGGCCAGATTCAACATCAGGAGAGAAAAAAACCAAATACAATATAAGAAATGAAAAAGGAGAAATCTCAAAGGATACTATAGAAATACAAAAAACCATGAGAATACTATGAACAATTATATGTCAACAAATTTGACAACTAGAAGAAATGGACAACTTTCTAGAAATATACAGCCCACCAAAAATGAATCAAGAAGAAATAGATAATTTGAACATACCAATCACTAGAGATGACACTGAATATGAAATTTAAAAAAAACCTCCCTGCAAACAAAAGTACAGGATCAGACGGCTTCACAGGCGACTTCTACCAAACATACAAAGAACTTATACCCAAACTTCTTAAACTTTTGCAAAAGGTTGAAGAAGAAAGAACACCCCCAAAGACATTCTGTGAAGTCACCATCACCCTACTACCAAAACAAGACAAAGATACTACCAAAAAAGAAAATTACAGGCCAATATCTTAGAGGACTGTAGATGCAAAATTCCTCAACAAAATTTTAGCCAAATGAATCCAACCACATATAAAAAAGATCATTTGCCACGACCATGTGGGATTCATCCCAAGTTCGCAAGGATAGCTCAACGTACACAATCAATGTAATACATCACATTAACAGAAGAAAATTCAAAAACCACATGGTCATCTCAATAGATGCAGAAAAAGCTTTTGACAAAATCCAACATCCATTAATGATAAAAACTCTACCAAAGTGGGTAGAGAGGGAACATATCTCAACATCATAAAAGCCATTTACGACAAACCCATATCCAATTGAATACTCAAAGGAGAAAAGCTGAAAGCCTTCCCACTAATATCTGGAACAAGACAAGCAAGAATGCCCACTCTCACCATTTTTATTCAACATAGTACTGGAAGTCCTAGCCACAGCAATTAGGCACACACACAAAAAAAAAAAAAAAAAAAAAAAAAAAAAAAAAAAAAAAAAAAAAAAAAAAAAAAAAAAAAAAAAAAAAAAAAAAAAAAAAAAAAAAAAAAAAAAAAAAAAAAAAAAAAAAAAAAAAAAAAAAAAGAAAAGAAAAAGAAAAAAAGAAAGAAAAGGAAATAAAAGGTATCCAAATTGGAAGAGAAAAGGTAAATCTGACACTAAACGCAGATGACATAATACTACATATAGAAAACCCAAGGACTACACACAAAAACCACTCAAACTGATCAACAAATTCAGCAAAGTAGCAGGATACAAAATTAACATTCAGAAATCGATTGCTGGAGTTCCCGTCATGGCTCAGTGGTTAACGAACCCGACTAGGAACCGTGAGGTTGCGGGTTCGATCCCTGGCTTTGCTCAGTGGGTTAAGGATCCGGCGTTGCTGTGAGCTGTGGTGTAGGTTGCAAACGTGGCTCGGATCCCGCGTTGCTGTGGCTGTGGCGAAGGCCGGCGGCTACAGCTCCTGTTAGATCCCTAGCCTGGGAACCTCCATATGCCACGTGGGTGTGGCCCTAAAATGACAAAAGGCAAAAAAAAAAGGAAAAAGAAATCGATTGCTGGGAGTTCCCGTGGTGGCACAGTGGAAATGAATCCAACTAGGAACCATGAGGTTGTGGGTTCGATCCCTGGCCTCGCTCAGTGGGTTAAGGATCTGGTGTTGCCGTGAGCTGTGGTATAGGTTGCAGATGTGGCTCGGATCCTGCATTGCTGTGGCTGTGGTGAAGGCCGGCAGCTACAGTTCCTGTTAGATCCCTAGCCTGGGAACCTCCATATGCCATGGGTGCAGCCCAAGATAAGGCAAAAAGACCAAAAAAAAAAAGAAAGAAAGAAATTGATTGCATTTCATTGTTCCTGTTGTGGCTCAGCAGGTTACAAACCTGATTGGTATCCATGAGGATACAGGTTTGATCCCTGGCCTTGCTCAGTGGGTTAAGCACCCAGCCTTGCTGTGAGCTGCAGTATAGTTCACATATGCGGCCAGATCCTGCGTGACTATGGCTGTGGTATAGGCCAGTAGCTGCAGCTCTGACTTAACCCTTAATCCGGGAACCTCCATATTCTTCATGTGTGGCCCTAAAAAAAGACAAAAAAATCGACTGCATTTCTGAATACTAACAATGAAATATTAGAAAAAGAATATAAAAAAAAAACACCTTTTAAAATCACACCAAGAGCAGTTCTCACACGTTCCCTAACCCTGTTGCTCACTACCTGGGGGTCCCTACCCAATAAAGTCTTTTGCTTTGTCAGCAATAAAATAAAATAAAATCACATAAAAAATATTAAATACTGGAGCTCCCATTGTGGTGCAGCGGTTAACGAATCCGACTAGGAACCATGAGGTTGCGGGTTCGATCCGCCTTGCTCAGTGGGTTAACAATCCGGCATTGCCGTGAGCTGTGGTGTAGGTCACAGACGTGGCTTGATCCTGCGTTGCTGTGGCTGTGCCATAGGCCGGCGGCTACAGCTCCAATTAGACCCCTAGCCTGGGAACCTCTATATGCTGCAGGTGTGACCCTAAAGTGACAAAAGACAAAAATAAATAAATACATACATACATACATACCTAGGAATAAACCTGACCAAGGAGGTAAAAGATTTTTACACCACGAACTATAAAAAATTAATCAAGGATATTAAAGAGGATTCGAAGAAATGGAAAGATATCCCATGCTTCTGGTTTGGAAGAATTAATACTGTTAAAGTGGCCACACCACCCAAAAAAGATACAGGCACATCTATATTCATAGTAGCACTATTCACAATAGCCAAAACATGGAAACAACCTAAATGTCCATCAACAGATGAATGGATTAAGAAGATGTGGTACGTGGAGCTCCCGCTGTGGCAAAGCAGAAACAAATCCAAGTAAGAACCATGAGCTTGTGAGCTCGATCCCTGGCCTCGCTCAGTGCGTTAAGGATCTGGCATTGCTGTGAGCTGTGGTGTACTGTGGTGTAGGTTGCAAATGTGGCTGAGATCTGGCATTGCTGTGGCTGTGGTATAGGCCAGTGGCTACAGCTCTGATTCCACCCCTGGCCGGAACTTCCATATGCCACAGGTGCGGCCCTAAAAAAAAAAAAGACACAAAAACAAAGAAGATATGGTACAGGGAGTTCCCGTTATGGTTCAGCAGAAACAAATATGACTAGCATCCATGAGGATGCAGGTTCGATTCCTGGCCTCGTTCAGTGAGTTAAGGATCTAGTGTTGCTACGAGATGTGGTATAAAGCTCTGATCCTGCATTGCTGTGGCCGTGGTGCAGGTCAGCAGCTAAAGCTCTGATCTGACCCCTAGCCTGGGAACTTCCATAAGCCGTGACGGCCCTAAAAAAAAGATTAAAAAAAGAGAAAAAGAGATATGCTACATATATAAAATGGAATACTACTGAGTCATAAAAACAGATGAATTAATGCCATTTACAGCAATATGGATACAACTAGAGATTATCGTGTAAGTGAAGTAAGTCATAAAGAGAAAAACAAACACCATATCATATCACTTATATATGGAATCTAAAATATGACACAAATGAACCTATCTACAGAACAGAAACAGACTCATAGGCATGGAGAACAGACTTGTGGTTGCCAAGGGCGAAAGGGGAGGGAGTGGGACAGACTGGGAGTTTGGGGTTAGGAGATGCAAAATACTACATTTAGAATGGATACAAAATGAGGTCCTTCTGTATAGAACAGGAAACTATATCCAATCTTTTGGGATAGACCATGATGGAAGATAATACAGGAAGGGGATGTGTGTGTGTATGTGTGTGTGTGTGTGTGTGTGTGTGTGACTGAGTCACTTTGCTGTACAGCAGAAATTGGCACAACACTGTAAATCAATTATACATTAATTTAAAAAAAAAAGAGGTATCTGCCCAAAACTTTGCCTTTAGGGCAGCACAGGAGAAGCCTTTTTCCCTGGGGTCCATGCTCTGGAGTGAATTAATCATAAAACGTTTTTTGTGGCAAGGCCTCCTACCACTAAGATTTAAAGTAAAGATGATGTCGGCTTTTTAAATGAACAATTACAGAACTAATATGAACAAGACATCAGGCTAGGTAAATTGAGGAGATGTATGTATAAGACCTACTCCTGACTACAAAGAGGTTATAGTTTAAAGCGAG
Organism: Catagonus wagneri; assembly: GCA_004024745.2. Lineage (NCBI taxonomy): Eukaryota > Metazoa > Chordata > Mammalia > Artiodactyla > Tayassuidae > Catagonus > Catagonus wagneri. The sequence goes on from PVHT020000128.1 coordinate 2,648,711, forward strand.
AGGACTGGGAGTTCCCAGTTAAGATCTGGCATTGTCTGCATGGCAAAACCAGTTTGATCCCTGGCCCAGCCCAGGGGGTTAAAGGATCCCGCACTGCTGCAGCTGTGGCTGGGATTCAATTCCTGGCTCATATGCACTAAGTGCAGCCAAAAAAATAATAATAATAATAAATAAATATAAAAGGAGAGAACTTAAGCATAACACCTATAGAATGTAAAGAAGGCCACAGCAGTCTAATCAAGAAGATAGAGTACTCATGTCCTGTCTGGAGGATCTGGGAAAGACTTTAAAAACCTCTTTCTCCCTCTTAACATCTCTCAGTGACTACTCACTGTTCCTTATCCAAATTTCTTACTATGGGCCCAGCCTGCCTCTCCAGCCTCAATGCTCACCACAACTCCTCTGAAGTCTCCGCTCTATTCACATCAAACTCCTTTCAGATCAGCAACACTTTCTCTCTTCTCTTCGCCTTTGCACATGCTGTTCCCTCTGCCTATAAAATTCTTCCTCTAGGTAGGCCTGGCGTCCTTCATGTCATCATAAGCAACAGTTTCTCCATGAGGCTTCCTCTGACACCCAGGCTGTATTGAGTGTCTCGTCAGTATGCACCCCCCAAACCTACGACCTTGCTGTGTAGCCCAGGCCATTCTGGCTCTGTTTTGTAACTGACTGTTTACCTGTGAACCTCCTTCAGTAGACTGAGAATTCTGTGGGCTCAGGGGCCCACGTCTGTCAAATCTCCACCGCAGAATTAGCTTAATGCAGGGTACACAATAGGTTTTGGATCAGTACTCTTTGCTTGACTGTAGGGTGGGAAAGGCCGGCCTAGCCAGCTGCGTGGACAACACCAAACCCAAGCAGCGGGTCAGGCGGCCCAGTTTTGAGGCGAGGATAAGGACCGGGTCAGCAAGCTGCGGGAGACCGCGGCACCTTACTGACCCAGGGGCAGGCGGGGCCTGACCGCTGCAGGCCCTGGGCGGGGCACGGGCTGGGGCGGGGCTGGGGGGCCAGATGCAACAAGTCGTCACGGGTGACTCTTGGTACCCGGCTGGGTCCTCGGCGTGAGCCCGCGTTCTTGGTTTCTGAATTCCGGCCCCCTGCACTGGGCGGTCCCCCCACCCCACCGGGAATCCTACTCAGGGCCAGCATCTTATAGGCCTCCATCCTTCTTTTCAGGCCCAAGAGCTCAGCCCTTTCAGAAGCCGTCAGGGGCCCCATCCCTGATTTCTCCCTGACCCTGCCTGTTCCACCCTCCTGCCAGGACCCGGTACCTTCGGTCCAGCGCTCCCCGCTGCCCAGCGTCGCTGCCATATCGGTTCCCAGTCAGCAGGTCTGCGAAGCCTCCCCCGCGCCCGAGGCTGAAAGGGAAGGGGGCAAAAAGGCGCGCAGCATGCTGGTCCTTGTAGTCGAATTCGGAAGACCTGCGGGTCGTTGGACTACAATTCCCGTCAGGCATCGCGCCAGGGGTCGCAGATGCGATTGCCTAAAGGGGCCCGCGAGCCCATTGGAAGAAAGGCCTGTGGAAGTGCGTTGCTTCTGGTTGAGTGGCTGGCGGCTCACGGCCGGAAAGTGTGGCACCTGCGGCCGCGATTTTCCTCATCTGTAGAGTTGGGATAGTGGCTTCATCCCCACCTAACACTTGGGACGTTCAAGGAGCGCGATGAGATCCAGCCTAGGAAAGGCTTTGCAAACTATGGGATAGAGGGACGCATTATGACGTTTTCTCCTCAGGAATGTCCTTTGTTTATTATTATTATTATTAATTATTTTTGTCCTTTTGCCTTTTCGAGGGCCGCACTCACGGCATATGGAGGTTCCAAGGCTAAGGGTCTAGTCAGAGCTGTAGCCACAGGCTACAGCCACAGCAACGCGGGATCCAAGCCACGTCTGCAACCTACACCACAGCTCAGGGCAACGCCGGATCCTTAACCCACTGAGCAAGGCCAGGGATCGAACCCGCAACCTCATGGTTCCTAGTCGGATTTGTTAACCACTGAGCCACAACGGGAACTCCCAGGAATGTCCTTTAGAAGTATACACTGATACGTGTTCTCTCCAAAGTGTGTGCTAGGTCCCGGATGGGTTTTGGTGATGTCGAACCCAACCCTGGGAAGAGCCTAGAATAATGAGATAGATATATGTGGTTAAAGGGGGGTCCCTCTGGCTTAGCTTGGTTAGAGGGACGATAGGAGTCAAGGAGAGAAGGAAGAAAAGGGCAGGTATTGGAGTTGGCATTAGATCCTCTGTCTTTGCTATTTGTTATCTTTCATCCATTCTATCCTACTCCAGAGCCCCTCTGAGACTTCTCTCCTCCACAACGCCCCCCATCCTTTCCTTGATCCATTACCTTCTTGTCTGAAGAACCAGGCCATAGGAGATTAGTAAAAACGGCAATGAAGAAATATACCTGCTTTTCTCCACTCAGGTTTGCATGGAGGCTAGCAAAAAAAAAAAAAAAAAAAACGCAATTCTTCATAAGTGGATGGGTACAGTGTCCTTACTGACCAATCCTTGCAGCTGGAATGGCCAAAAATCAGGTCTGCAGAAGTGAAAAATAATCATGTATATCCTCAAAGAAAAAATTACCTGGAATTCATTGAGACCTTAGGAAGACCAAATCAATTATGTCAATGATGATATCAACCAGCAGCTACTTAGGTAGAGTGGGGTAAGGAGATATACAGCCCTCGACACAAACTGTGAAACGGTAAAAGCCTCCAGTGAAATGCAGGTGCATCCTTTCCGTGCAGTCGTGGCCTTGGGATATATGAGCATCAGTGTGTTCACGGAAGCCTGGGTCCTGAAGAAGCCACATGTGCTCTTCGGACATGGGGTCTGATCAGGGACATCCTTTATGTTGTTGAAAGTAAGGAGAAAGTTCATTTGGTTTGGGGAGGCTAGACACACAACTCTAGAAGATGGACAGAGGAAGGTGGGATATGTCTTGAAGTCCAGAGTACTTCCCAGTCTGGAAGTACTCAAGATGTCAGAGTACCACAAAGTTGGAGGTACCTGACTGAGAGTGGGGGTGCTAGAGCACTGAGAGGGGGGACTGGATTGAGAAGGGGTACTGTGAGTTATGAGGCTACTTTAGAATCCAGGTTGAAGAATGCTGGACAAGATTTCGGAAGCTGGGAGTTCCCGCTGCGGCTCAGCAGGTTGCGAACCCAACACAGTGTCCTTGAGGATGTGGCTTTGATCCCTGGCCTTGCTCAGTGAGTTAAAAAAAAATTCCGGCATTGCCTCAAGCTGTGGGAAGTCACAGATCAGCTCAGATCTGGTGTTGCTGTGGCTGTGCCACAGGCCTCAGCAGCAGCTTCAATTCAACTCCTAGCCTGGAAACTTCCATATGCCGTAAGTACAGCTGTAAAAAGAAAAAACAAAAAGACTTGGGAAGCTGGAGCTTCTTGGGAATGTCTGGTACCTCAACAACATTTCTCGTCATCCTTTAAAACCTCACTTCCTCCTCTTCCAGATGGCTCAATCACTCCTAGATTGTTTTTTTAAAAAATGGTTTAGCACGGCAACCTTCTCAGATATTGCCATGCAAATATATCCTTTAGCTTATTTATACCTCAGTTAACACTTCTGGACGAATTGTTCTATGACTGTATCACCAGGACTAACTTAGAACTCCAAACCTCAACATTTAGAACATTTCTGTACCAGCATTTGCTTAGGCATGCCAACCACACCACAAAAACAATTCCCACTGTCAAATTCAATCTGTGTTTGGTGAAAGAGGAAGCTGTGGGCTCAAAGGGTTCAGGATGGAGGTGCCAGGGTAAAGCAATCAGCAAGGAAGAGTGAGAGCGCCTGGGGAGGAAATAGGCACGAGAACTTGGCAGTTCACAACGAGGTAGGTGCAGAAAGTTCAAAGAAGTGAGAAAGGACATCCACAAATCCAGGGGAAACAGCTGAGCAGATTCAAATAGAATTGAGTGGCACTAGCCTGGCTTTGGGAAATTGTGTGCAAGAACTAGGCAAGGGGGCCTGCAACGATTCTTCATCTGCTAAGTCAGTTAACCTAGTGTCAGCCTCAGATTTTTTTTTTTTTTGGCCACCCCCACAATGTATGGAAGTTCTGGGGCCAGGGATTGAATCTGAGCTGAACCTGTGACCTATGCCACAGCTGCAGCAACACTGGATCCTTAACCCACTGCGCTCAATGCGCCAGGCCAGGGATTGAACAGGCACCTCCACAGAGACAAGCCGGATCATTAACCCACTGTGCCACAGCAGGAACTCCCAGCATCCAGTTTTCTCTACTTACTTTTAGAAAAAATTGTTGAACTGCAGTGAATTTTTGCTGGTGGTACTGAGGTTTTGCCGTGTGCCCTATATGATTGAGGTGCTGCCCCATCCGGCCCTGGAAGAAAGATCCTGAGTAAATAATCCCTCTGTCAAGATTGGAGCTGTGATCCTTTGTTGGCTTGTCGGTTGCCCTCCCACAGGATAGGGGGAGAAGCGAGAGAAGGACACGCTACAGCCACCACCCCACCCCAACCACCTGTTCCTGCTCTGGGGTCCTGTAGTCTTGTGTTAGCACAGGGAGGAAGCCGTCTTGTAAATTGCCACCATCCTGTTGTCTAGACATTAAGGAAGAGATATGGTCTCAAGGAAGCTGCAGGGAAAGGCTATACTTGGATTTCCTGTCAGAGGTGGGGTCTTGTATTTACAATAAATAGTGGGCTCCTGCAGCAGAACCCTCTCTAATATAGTTTGCTAGAGAGCAGAAATCATCATTAAGTGAATTCATCCTCCACTTAGTAGTTAATTGGCAACAGGAAAATCAGCATGGCTAATGTGCTATTGCAATGTCATTTCAGGGTAAAAGCCTTTCAGTCTCACAGTAATACCAGTTCTGTCTCTCCTTCCTGTAAATACCTTAGGACCAACAGTTCATATTTGCTGGATGTTGTCCAGAGTAAAGAGCAAGTGTATGGCATTACAATGAAAACACCATTTTTTTTTGGCCCCCCCTTTTTTTAAGGGCCACATCCACGGCATATGGAGTTTCCCAGGCTAGAGGTCCAATTGGAGTTACAGCTGCCAGCCTACACCACAGCCACAGCAATGCCAGATCCGAGCCGCATCTGCAACCTACACCACAGCTCACAACAACGCCGGATCATTAACCCACTGAGCAAGGCCAGGGATCGAACCCTCAACCTCATGGTTCCAGTCGGATTCGTTTTCACTGCACCACAACCAGAACTCCTACAGCGCCTTTTTTCTCCCTTCTATTGAAGTGGTTAGTCCTCATCATTACTTAATAAATCAGGTGAACCAAGGCAGATCTGACAAAAAGTTCTCTCCACCTCCCAAATGTCTCGTAGAACTCCGTAGAAACTTGCACACATTCCTTGCCTCCAAAAAGATGCCACAGAGCTGCTAGAAAGAACGCTGTTAAGAACTAACCTTGGGAGCCTAAACCTTAAAAGAAATGACTGCAGACCAGAAAACCATTTTATTTTTTTGTTTTGTTTTGTTTTGTTTTGTTTTTTTGCCTTTTCTAGGGCCGAACCCGCGGCATATGGAGGTTCCCAGGCTAGGGGTCTAACAGGAGCTGTAGCCGCTGGCCTTCGCCTCAGCCACAGCAACACGGGATCCAAGCCGCATCTACAACCTACACCACAGCTCACGGCAACGCCGGATCCTTAACCCACTGAGCAAGGCCAGGGATCAAACCGGCAACTTCATGGTTCCTAGTTGGATTCGTTAACCACTGAGCCACGACGGGAACTCCAGGAAAACCATTTTAATGCAAAGTAGAAAGGACCAACTCATTTTGTCATTTTCCTTGCTCTGGCTCTATAGACTCCTCCTTCCTGCGACTTTGAGAAGGTAGGAGGAGCAGGCTGTGTTTCTAGGGTGACTGTCCACATGAGAAAGGGTCTCTCATACTGGCAGGTTGATCCCAGATCTGGAGAATGCTAGTGTCCTTTAGATCTGGGAGTAGATGTGAAACAGTAAAATAATTTATATCCGGTTCATTGCCTCTACTGATCCCGTTGCCTTCCTCCTTTCAGCCACAGGACAGCTGTATCATCGTCAGATCCACAGAGACCCAAGGTTGCTTTTAAAGGACCTGCAAAATAAATACATGATGAGGATGGGTGAACTTATCTGGAGTGATGGGACGGAGGAGGGGAGAGAAGAGCCTGAGTCTTTGAAAAATATCTCCTTTGCGGTTAAGGAAGTAGAGCTTGATGGGAGGAAGAGGAGGAGGGAGGAGGGCGGAAGGAACCAGGAAAAAATGCACCTTCTCTGCTGAGTGGCATCCTTTGCTGTTATTCATGTTGATATTCTTCATGGAGATGAGGGTGATACTGTCTTTCTCTCCATTGGCTGTGGAGCAGCTTGGGAAGAGAGGGAACGTGGGTTACAGAGAGGAGCGCGATGGGGAGCAAGCAGCTGTTGAAGGGTGTTGAAATAGACCTCTGTTTTTTTGTTTTTGTTTTTGTTTTGTCTTTTTGCCTTTTTATGTAGAGCTGCACCCGCGGCATACGGAGGTTCCCAGGCTAGGGGTCTAACAGGAGCTGTAGCCGCCGGCCTTCGCCACAGCCACAGCAACGCGGGATCCGAGCCGCATCTGCGACCTACACCACAGCTCACGGCAACGCCGGATCCTTAACCCACTGAGCAAGGCCAGGGATCGAACCCACAACCTCATGGTTCTTAGTCGGATTCGTTAACCACTGAGCCACAAGGGGAACTCCTAGACCTCTGTTTTGATCAACTTTTATTTGGTGGTGGACTGTAATAAAATGAGTATGTGCTTTGAAGCCCAAAATACATATATATATATATATATATATATATTTTTTTTTTTTTTTGCCTTTTTAGGGCCACCCTGCAGGATTATGGAGGTTCCCAGGCTAAGGGTCAACTCGGAGTTGTAGCCACTGGCCTACGCCACGGCCACAGCAACACCAGATCTGACCTACAACCGCGCCTGCACTGCAGTTCATGGCAACACTGGATCCTTAACCCACTGAGCAAGGCCAAGGATCGAACCCATGCCAAAAGACATATTTAATTCTCAGTTTTACTACCTACTATTTGTGTGATCTTGACCAAGTTATAACCTAAGTCTTAATTTTTCAAATGTGTAAAATGCAGTCATATCTACACTGAAGACTTGCTCTAAGGGTTTGAGACAACATGGCAAATAGCCACCACAGTGCTTGGCACATATGAGGTATTCAATAAACCATTCCTTAAATGAGTATCTTATTTAACGAATATGTATTTATACAGTTTTAATTTTTTGTGGCCACACGCAGGGCATATAGAAGTTCCTGGGCCAGGGATTGAAGCTGAGCCACAGCTGCAGCAACGCCGGATCCTTTAGTCCTGTGCCTCGCCGGGGATCAAACCCGTGCCTCCGCAGTGACCCGAGACGCTGCAGTCGGATTCTTTTTTTTTTTTGCCTTTATCTAGGGCCGCACTCACGGCATATGGAGGTTCCCAGGCTAGGGGTCTAACGGGAGCTGTAGCTGCTGGCCTTCGCCACAGCCACAGCAACGCGGGATCCGAGCCGCATCTGCGACCTACACCACAGCTCACGGCAATGCCGAATCCTTAACCCACTGAGCAAGGCCAGGGATCGAACCCGCAACCTCATGGTTCTTAGTCGGATTCATTAACCACTGAACCACGAAGGGAACTCCCTGCAGTCGGATTCTTAACCCACTGTGCCACACTGGGAACTCCTAAGGAGTATATTAGAATCTGAATTCCTGCACTTTTCATGAAGGGGTTATAGAGACTTGGCCTTGGGCCTAAAGCATTGCGGTCTACCTCCATTCACCTAACCGTTTTCTTTCAGGTGCACCCCTGTCCTGCCCCCGCCTCGCCCTGGCCTCGATGAGGCTGTCATCGAGCCTGCGTGCGTGCGCGCGTGCGTGCGTGTGTGTGTGTGCGTGGAGAAGGCAGGAAGTGCTACTTCCCTCGTGGAATGGGGACTAAGAAGTCAGACAGATGATTCTTCCCTTAAACCTTCGACAGTCTTACCTTTCAGAGAGCCCCGAACTCCCAGGTTTCTGCGGATCTGTAAAAAAAAAAATCCAAAGGCCCGGATTGGAGGTCACATCCGTAACTCAGAAGCCCGATCTGCCTCTCAAAGCCCACCCAAGGGGCCCCTTGCCTTGCCCCTAGTCGTGCTTATATGCCATTCCTTCCCTCGAGGGCTGGGTGTCAGGACCACAGTCTAGCTCTGGGTCCCTCATCAAAGAGAGGCAAAGGGGGGCCCCGAGGGTCAGGGCTGTACCTTCAGATTCCTTGTTCTTCCGACACCTAAACCTCAGGCTGACCACGCTAACCAGGATGATCACCACAACCACCAGGATGACAATGAAGCTGATCACACCTGAACAGGGACGAGGATGGGGGATGAGAGGCAGAGGAAAGGACAAAAGGGGGGAGTTCCCATCATGGCTCAGCAGAAACGAATCTGACCAGTATCCCTGAGGACGCAGGTTCAATGCCTGGCCTCGCTCAGTGGGTTAAGGATCCGGCATGGCCGTGAGCTGTGGTGTAGGTCACAGTCGCGGCTAGGATCCCCCATTGCTGTGGCTGTGGCGAAGGCCGGCGGCTACAGCTCTGATTTGACCCCTAGCCTGGGAACCTCCACATGCTGTGGGGGTGGCCCTAAAAAGGCAAAAAAAAAAAAAAAAGGACAAAAGGGGGCAACAGGAGTCCAAATTCCCTTCCCAGCCAGGTGCTGTGTAGACAGGCTCTGGGAGCAAAATGAATTCCCCTTCTCTGCTGAGTGAATGAGCTCTCGCCCGCTGCCCTCTCCCCCCCCCCCGCCAGAATGGGCTCCATAGCCCTGCCCTGTCCTCCCTTAAGGGCGTGGAGCCCAGCAGAGCCCAGGAGAGCTGGGGGGAGGGTGGGGGAGGGTGGCGGGGTGGGGCGGGCGGGCTTCACAACACCATCTTCTTCACCAGCCAAACCCTCCTACAACAAACGGGCAAGATTCGAACTTGTGTTTCTGGCCCCAGAGCCCAAGTCAGTTCAGGGGTGGGGGCCCCAGCCCTGCCCCAGCCCTGCCCATCTTCTCCTCTGTCTCACCAAAGGCGGCCACAGTGAGCACCGTCTCTGACGTGGGGCTGGGCAGGGCGGTCGGGTCTTCTCGTGTCCTCAAACCCACAGTACCCACGGAAGTCACACGGGGAGGGGTGTCTAAAATGGGAGCGGGAGGGGTGTATCCGTGAGGGACCGGCGGCCAGCCCCCTCCCACTTCCCGCAGGTAAAGGACCGCAGAGAGAACTCATGCCCTGCAAAAAAGACCTCCTCCCACCCCACCCCATGGGGCGGGAGGTCAGAACAGGCTGATCTGGGGTCGCGTGAGCAGCACTGCTGGTTGCTCAAGTCCCTAGTTCCAGAGGACTCCGGAAGGTTCAGGGTGCTTCCGTCATTATGCTCTTCCCACCACGCCCAGGGGGCCCAGAGGAAAGGGGCGTCTGCGGCAGAGACAGGGAGTCAGACTGGGCAGGGAAGCACCATCTGCATTTTGCCAGAAGTTGAAAGTGGGTAGAAGGGCGGTCCCCGGATGTTTGTCCCCAGGCACTGATCTAACAACAAGCCGCGCTGCCAGTTAATGGGCGCGAGTTTCTGGTGCTCTTAAGAAGCGGTGCAGTTGTCCATCTCTTCCCCTCGTCAGTACATTGTCCTGCAGGCCTGATTGCTCTTGGACTTCCTTATCCTCGCCCCGCTCCTAAATAAGTCTGGAAGTGTGAAACAAACCCCAGCGCGAAGGGGTAGGGTGAGAGAAGGCGTCAGGCTGCTCTTGGCTGTGAGCACGGACAGGACCTACCTCCACCTGTGCTGCCACGGCTCCTGTGGCCGCTTGGGACACCTGTGCCTGCACCTGAACCAGCGGGGTCCACGTGGAGGGTGTCCCCCCACACTCCGTTTTCTCCCACACTGCTGGGTGAAGGCCAAACTGCTCGGAGAAGCACGTAGCCCTTTCCCAGCCTTTTTCTTCCCCCTTGGCCTCATTCTGGGTTCTCCTAACCTCCCTTACCCCATCTCTGTCTTTATCGGTCCCGAGTCCAGGCTCCTTTTACCTTCACTGTGACCAGTTCCTGGCTCCCCTGCCCCCCAACCACCCTCCATCTCTCTCAAAGCAGGGTACCAAATTGACACCCCTCCTTGTGAGGCAGGACCCCGGGCCTCCTGAAGCGGGGAAGAAGGAATCCAGCCAGACACGACCCAGTGTTTTCCGCCCCAGCCCCAGCTACTCATTGAGTCCTGACGCGTGTTTCTGTGGCTGGGACCAAGCCAGGTCCAGCAAGGATGGGGAGTGCCCATCCACAGTGCTTGAGCTCAGAGTCACAGGCTTACTGGCTGCCATGGGGACCTGTGAGGGGTTCTCTGGGGCTACCGTGGCTCAGGAAGCATGCACAGTCTGCGTGGGGCCTCAGCCAGCACGTGCACAGGGAGGGCGCTTTAATCCAGAATCTGCCTTCGGTTCCTCTGGGCCTTGACCTTGGCAGTTCCCTCCGCCTGGAATATACCCTGTATCACCCTCCACCCACAGTCTTCAGCTGGTTGACTCCTTGTGGGGCCTCAGCTCTGGAGATCACTCACTCTGGATGTCTGGTGCCCAAGTCTGAAGGGACTGACGCTGTCTGGGTTCCCACAGCATCTTCTGCTTATGACCCTTCTCACACCTGCCTGGGAACTGCCCACGTGCAGTTCCATTTACTTGTCTGGTCGCCTACTGATCTGTACTGTCTTTCAGATCAGTAACCGCCTCCTTGTTGGACCCTCCCCGGATGGTGCGTGTAATCGGACTGCAGAGTACCTGGGGTGCTGGTGCTGGTGCTGCTGCTGGTGCTGGACGGAGGGCTTGAGCTGTCGGGCTCTGTGGAAGGACTCTCTCCTGCAAGACCAGGCAGAGGGCAGCTGCAGCTGGAGCAGGCTTGTCAACACCAGGCTCGCTGTTCCACCTGAGAACCCCCTTGGGCTCCAAGCAGATCTGAAGGGCTGGGGAGAGGGCTGGGCGGGGGCCGGGGCCTGGCTCCTCAGCAACCGAGCTCACTCACCTGTGCTGGGGGACACTGGCTGTGTGGTTAGACTTTGAGCGCTGAACGTCCCTGCAACAGATCACCTGAGACTGAGGGTGCGCTGCTCTGTCTCTTCTTCTTCCCTAGAGCTGGTGTTTTCTAGTCTTTCTCCCTTCCCTGAGCCCAGCCCCAGCCCCTCCCACTGGTCTCTCTCCTCTCTCCAGGCGTGTTACAGAGGCGTGCAAATGGGCCTGGAGCTCTTCCCACCCTTCCTAAGGTCCCAGGCCTGAAGGCTGGACCAAACCCTGTGTGTTTGGTCTTACCCTGAGGGCTAGGTGTCGTGGGCTGGGAGCTGTGACCTGCAAGAGAAAACAGAACACAGAGACGGCGTGATGAGCCGTCTTTCCGGCACACACCCCGGGGAAAGACACAGGCCTTCTGCTTCCCCAGCCTCCCACGCTAGAAGGTAGACACCCAGGCGAAGGGCCAGGCGGTGTGACTCCAGCTCACGGTGCTGGCCTTCCTCTGAGTCAATCGCACCATCACCAGCATCTCAGGCTTCAGTGTCCCAGAGTCCTTTCCTGTCTCTTCAGTCCCACAGGGGTTATGTAGCAACGTGACCCAAGGTCGGGGGAAGGTTATTTCAAAGTAATGATATGTCCGAGGACAGAGGGCCAGTGACCTGCCACCTCTGGACGAAGACCCAGAACTCCAGGTCTCCAGCAGAGCTTCTCGCCAGAGAACCATCCCTTTTCTGTGAACACTGTCATCCTGGTCCCGTCCTGAGGGAAGGGGATGGAAAGGTGGGGTGAATAAGACGGGGGTGGGGATTGGGGTTGGTACCCAGGCCGGCCCTGCCCTCCTCCAGCTAGCGGTGGGGGCCTGCACAGCAAGCAAGCTCTGAGCTACGTACAGGAGGCGGAACGCAGCCAATTTACTCTAACAGGTAGGAGCTGCTTTAGAAATGCTCACTGTTAGCCAAACCCAGGGAGGAGGCGATTGCCAGGAGACCCCCGGTCACTTCTGTGCACGCACACGCGTGTGCCCGCGGGGCCCGTCTGTCCACACAGACGCCTATGTGTGCGTGCGCTGGCCTGCCCGTGTGTATGCTCCCTGCGTGTGCGGGACCTGAAAGGTCAGGTTGTGTTTGCTCATTTTCCACAATGAAATCATTTTGAAACCTGTGAACAATGTGAAAGGAAAACAACTTGGGGAAGTGGAGCCGCCCAGCTGGGTTCCCGTCCTCCGCGAGCCGGGGTGGCCGGGCCCTGCAGCTCCCTGAGCCCCTCGCCATCAGGGGAGCGCCGAGCCTGGGAGTCCAGGGTCCCCAGTGAACGGAGGCGGCTGAGGGCCAGGGGCCCGCCCAGCCTGGGGCAGCCCGCGGGCCGTTTATTTTCTTTAGCCTCTGTCTTCCTCCAGGGGGCTGTCACTCCGAGAGAGCAGAATTCATTGTTAAGCGGCCGTGTTTTTCCGGCTCAGGGTCATCGTCTCTCGCAGCCCCATTCCTCCCCCGGGTGGGGGCATCACGAGGGAAATGAAAACTTCCAGCCGAGAGAGAGCTCTTCCCAGCTGAGAAAGACCCTGGGCAAAGACTTTGAATTTGAGGCATGTCCTAAAAACAAAAATCTATCGGTTACTGAGCAAGCATATCCGAGGTGTCATCATAGCTCTACAAAGTTATAACTTTAGTGTTTAGTGGTAAGTCACAGTTCACTGCCTTCCTGCATTTTTTCTAGAAGGAGTTCCAAAGTCACCAGCTCCAGGACCCAGTAGCCTGCTCTGGCTCTGGCTCCTGGCTCCCCTCCTCCTGTGAGCAGAGGAGTATCTGATTCTACAGGCCAGGGTGCCTGTGACCACGGGGCATGCCGACACTGGCAGGACACCGGCCCAGGGGCTTCTTACTTTCCTCTCTTCCCTCCCTAGTCCCTCCCAGCCTCTCTCTTCCCTCCCAGCCTCTTTCTTCCCCCTCCTCACCACCACCATGCTGTTTTCCTCAGCAGTATAGTTTAGTAATTAAATACATGGATTTGGGAGTTTGAGCCTTTTTTTTTTTTTTTTTTTTTGCTTTTGAGGGCCGCACCTGCAGCATGTGGAAGTTCCCAGGCTAGGGATCAAATCGACGCTGCAACTGCTGGCCTACACCACAGCCACAGCCACAACCAGCCATGCAGGATCTGAGCCATGTCTGCAACCTACACCACAGCTCACGGCAACGCTGGATCCTTCACCCACTGAGCGAGGCCGGGGATCAAACCTGCGTCCTCATGGGTACCAGTCAGATTTGTTTCTGTTGAGCCACAATGGGAACTCCTGGAGTTTGGGTCTTGAGTTCAAGCCCTGACTCTGTAACTTACTGTCAGACCTGGGCCTCAGTTTTCTCTTCTTTAAAATGCAGGTGACCTGAGTAGCCCCATAACTGATGGTGAGGATAAGAAAATGCATATAAAACCCTTAGCACAGTGCCTGACATTTCGTGCTCAAAAAATCCTAGACATTCCTTTTTACCCCCTTCTCTCATTGCCTCCAAGTTTCAAGTCTGGCCTGACTCTGTCTCCACAGTCAAGTCTCTTTGGGGGCCTGAATATCCTCAAAAAGCTTCCTCAGTCCACCAGGTGAAGGCGAGTGAGTGCTCTGAGAGCCTGGGAGGAGCAGTTAGGAAGTGACTCCTAGTGGGGCGACTGTGGCACCGGTGTTCTGAGCCCTAGTGCTTGCCTGGGACAGGACAGTAGCTAGTGAAGCTGGGAGAAGCCTAGGGTGATGAAAATGCCCCCTCAAGAATCTCACCTTTTATTTTTTTTTAGGGTCACACCTATGGCATATGGAGGTTCCCAGGCTAGGTGTCCAATCGGAGCTACAGCTGCTGGCCTACACCACAGCCACAGCCATGCAGGATCCGAGCCGCATCTGCGACCTACACCACAGCTCACGGCAACGCCAGATCCCCAACCCACTGAGTGAGGCTCGGGATCAAACCCGCAACCTCGTGGTTCCTAGTCAGATCTGTTTCCGCTGCGCCACGACGGGAACTCCAAAAGTCTCACCCTTTCACCTCCTCCATGGGCCCCCCCACGTCTGCTGTTTCTACAGCAGCCCAGTCCCCCAGCCCCAGATCCAGTGTGTGGGTCTAGCCTCCCGGGGTGGGGGAGGGGAGAGAGGAAGAGGCTGGTCAGAGTTGTGCCCCCAGCCCTGGGGATTCTAGAACAACGTCTGACCTCTCCAGGAGACTGCGTGTGTGTCCTCAGTCGCTCTCACCCACCACCGAGGAAGGGCCACCCTCCCCCCGCAACCCAGCCGTCTTCAACTCCCTTCTGCTGCCTGGAGCACATGGTCGTAAATCCTCGTGTGCAGGGTGCGGTGGGGAAGGGAGCACCGAAGGGAAGTGGCTGCCCCGTGAGTCAGAAGCTCCTGGATTTCTCATGGTTCCCAGCAGCTGCTCGCTAATTAGAGGACCCCTTATGAGCGGCCTCCGGCCCATCAGTGAGCAGCGCCCTCTCCGAGAGGTGTTGGCCTCAAGCCATCTCCTCTGGAGGCCATTCCGTCTGGCCCCCATCGCCTTCGGCAAACGGTTCTTTATGTCCAACCCGAGTCCCTCTCACTGGGATCTGGGCTTCAAAAGTCATTATTTGGAAATCCCCGGTTGTTACTCCCCTTGGGAAAGAAGAAAAAGGATCACCTGTAAAGCCGAAGGTACAGACGATGTTGTGCCAGGACACCCTGGAGGGAGTTTTCCAGCCTCAGTCTCACACCGAGACAGTCACGTCCCACATTTCCAGAGGCCAGCCTCTGCGGTGGCCCCAGCTCACCCTGGAAAGTGTCCCGCAAAGCGTTTAACCGCATCTCTCTTTTACCCCGGCCTGGAATTGACCATCTCCCAAGCCAAGCGATTCCCTTCCCAAAAAGGCCCTGGACTTTCCCTCCGGGCCGGCCGAGTGCATCCCGAAGAGGGGCGGCCGCCGGAGAGGCGCTGCGGAAGGCCAGTGGCAGGTGCCTCTTACCTTGGAGCAGGAGGAAGCCCAGGACGGCCCAGCACAGCTGCGTTTCCCCGGCGCTCCCCATGTCAGCTGGGTCTGTGGCAGGCAGGCAGCCGCTGTGTGGACGCTCTGGCCATCGTGGGCGAGAGAGAGGGAGTGCTGCGGCGGGATGGGGGTGGGGGCTGGCTCTCCAGGAGCTTCCTGTCAAAGAATAGAAGGAAACAGATTGGGACTGGCTCCAGGGGCCCTGCTCTGCCCGGCAGCCCAGCTGAGGATGTAAGGCTGAAACAGCAGCGCCTGCGCCCCGGCTCCTTGTGGCCTGGGTTAGGGGGCCTGTGGTGCACAAAAGCCCGTGATGGCGGCCTGGCCCCTGCCCCTGTCTCTTTCCCTCCCAGGGGTCCAGCGGTCCCTCCACACACAGCCTGGAGGCTTTCCTGGAGTGTGACTACAATCCTCCCTCGTGCTGTTTCACGGAGCCCCCAAAGCTGGGCCCACCGCTGCCCACGCTCTGTAGACTCTGAGTCCTTCACACGCATCTCCCTCCCCAGGGCTCCCCGTGCACATGGGGCTCCCGACGATTTTCAGGGAGGCCTTACAAACATTGCTGTTATTCTGGATAGAAAAACAAGGAGACCCCTTTCTAAGCATCCATCCCTCAGCCCTCCCCTCCCACTGGGGTCAGGTGTGCCCTGTGCTCCAGCCCCACGCTGTCCTAATTTCTCTCCTGCAGACGCAGGTCAGCGCTGTCACCTTTTTTCAGCATTCCTAGGACCTGGCGCGATGCCTGATGTAAAAAAAATCCTCAGCACATATTTATTGAACTAAACTCAAGAGCAGGGAAATGTTACACACCATCCTCCTTAATATAATCACTATCATTGCTGTGGATATCCTTCCAGTCTCTGCCTCCCAGCCTGTGACAATACGCGCATACAAACAGGTAGGTGATTGGTGTCCTTTTCTCCCTTACTTTTTATTTTTTTTAATGAATATTTTGAAGCAATAACAAATATGCTGAAAAGTTGGAAGTACATTATAAACAGTTTTTCCCCTGAACCATTTGAGAGTAAATTGCCATCAGAATGCCCCATCGACAAAGCCTCACAGCCACAGCAATGCAGGACCTGAGCCACTTCTGCAACCTACACCACAGCTTACGGCCATGCGGGATCCTGAGCAAGGCCAGGGACCGAACCCACAACCTCATGGTTGCTAGTCAGATTCGCTTCCGCTGTGCCACAATGGGAACTGCTCTGGTGTTCAAATCTTGAAAGCCAGGGCTTTTCTTCCCTGTTAAATAAGAGCAGCTTCTTGATTATTTTAACAGAGCCCCCCCCACCCCCAAATCCATCTAAGAGGCTCCATGATAACAAAAAGCCAAAAAGAGACAGCGGGAGTGAGAGTCAGTGAACACCTGTCATAGCTCACACGTGCCTGCCCCACGTGAAGGATGCTTGCTTACAAGCTGCCAGAAAGGAGGGAGGTGCGGGATTCTTAGTTTCCGGTTCTGTTCAGCAAACTCTGTCAGCATCTGCCATGTGCTACCAGGCACTGGGATCCTTTGGGTCACAGAAAGGGGGGCCCCGATGGGGTTCACAGGCTAGGAAGAAAAATAAGCCCCCACACGGCAATTGGACAAAGGGTGACACATGTCAGGAGTGAGGTGAGTAACATACTGCCACAGAGCTTAGGGAAAAGAGAGAAAGCCACTTTGGTATAGTGGGCTGAAGGACACAGCCCTGGAGGAGGTGACGCTTGAATTAAGCCGTAAAACATGGTCAAGTTTCAGATGCTGAGAACGCGGAAGGACAGCTCACAGCGGTGGGTGTGGAGACGGGAAAGTGACAGGAGACTGGGTCAACAGTCTGATCCTAGAGGTCCCACCCCTTATCCTTTTTGAAACCCCTCTGGACTTGGATCCAGGATTGATGGGGGAGTGAAAGGAAGAATTAGCCATCAGAAGGATACGAAGTTGCGCTTTCAAACTCAGGGGTCAAACCCCCGGGTGGGACCAGGAAGTTCCCTGGAGTCTCCTGGCCTCCGGATGGGAAGAGAGGGTGGTACCTGCACAGCCGAGACAGAATGACGGATGGCTGGTCCCGTGGAGCTTCTTGGGACCAAAAAGTTATCCTTTATAAACTGTCTCCAGAAAGAAGAGAGACTAATGGGTGATTTTTGTGACTTGGTTACATTAAAGCCCACACATTCCCGAGGAATGAAGTTACGGACAAACGCAAAGAGGCAACGGGATTCATGTTTGTGAAAGCCCACGAAGAAAAAACCCAAGGAAAAAAGAATGACTTACATGGGAAAGATAAACATCCCATTTGATGAGATGATTATTCCTAGGGTGAGAAGGAGGGGAGGGGTCGGGGAGTGGGCTTCTATTTTGTCTGTACTGTTTTAGTTCTTAAACATTTTTGAGGAATTCCCTTTGTGGCGCAGCAGAAACAAATCCAACTAGGAACCATGAGGTTTCAAGTTTGATCCCTGGTCTCGCTCAGCGGGTTAAGGATCTGGCATTGCCTGCCATGGTGTAGGTCGCAAATGCGGCTCAGATCTGGGATCTGGCGTTGCTGGGACTGTGGTGTAGGCTGGCAGCTGTAGCTCTGATTCGACCCCTAGCCTGGGAACCTCCACAGGTAAGGAAGGCCCTAAAAAAAACAAATTTTTTTTTTGAAAGAAATGTGACAAACTGTTGAGATGAATAGAACTGGAGGCTGGGCCAGAGATTTAGGCTATTAAGAGTCTGCACTTTCTAATGTATTTGAGAAATGGCTTTTTAAAAAAAGCAGTCAAAGGGTAATGACCTCAAGGAATCAGCTGGGATGACGAGCTGGCAAGTCCCGGTGGGGTGGGGTGAGGGTGCCGGCCTGCTATCTAGGATCCGGAGGAGGGGCAGGCAGCTCGGGCTCCTGAAGCTGGTGTGGGGGAGGCGGGGAGTGAAAGGAGGTGCGTCAAGGAGTAAGATCAAAGCACAGGGTCAGAGTTAAGCTGGGTAGTCCAGATGTTCACGGAAGTGAAAGCGCGGGAGAGAGCGGTGAGGGTGTGTGTGCAGAGGGTGTGTGCCCTGCGAGCCCCACAGACGTGGCAGCTCCGGGTAGGGACCAAGCTCGGGCAGCAGGCCCTCCTTTGCCGGCTGGCCGCCCATCCGAGGGAGCCCCGAGCAGCCGGACCATGCACCAGGTAGATCTCCTGTGCTCACACCCTCTTACCCGGCTGGTGAGAGCCCCCCGCCCAGGGGCCCCAAGCCTGTCACCAGCCTGTGCTTCCCTTTTCTAGCTGTACATCAGCCCCCTGGGGGGGCCTGGGCTCCGGAGAGCTCAGGCTTTCAGGTGGGGGTTGGGAGGTGGTTATGGGCTTTCCACGTGCAAGTGTCGTGTGACAAGTGTTGAGGTGGATGAGGTGAACAGTAAGACTCAGGAGCTAAAGGGAGCGGGCTTGCCCTGCTCTCCCCCGCTGGACCCCCGCTGCCCACCCGTGGGGATGGCCGGGCTGAGGGCTGAGCTTGGGGGACGGGCTGCACCCCAAGGTCAGCTGGGGAAGGAAAGGCTAGGGAGATGGTTTCCTGAGCCTGTGATGACCTTGCCAACTCTGGGGCTTACACGTCACAGATTTGCTAGTTTGACGACAGTTCCCGGAACCCCCCACTCGGTCCTTAGCAGGACAGAAATGCACAGAGGTAGGGATCATGACCCTCGGCTTTTGGCAGAGAACACCGGGTCGCTGAAAGAGGTGGAGCCTGGCATGGGGTCTCCTCAATCCCTCCCGGATGGAGCCAGGAATCCACGCTGGGCACTGCCTCCCCTCCAGGCCCCTGAGCCTGACCCTGGGGGGACGTAACCACTGGTGAGGGATGGCTCTGACCTCACTCTGTGCCTCTGGGGCTCCCGCCTCCTCTTCCTCTTCGCTCCCCCTGGGGTACCAGCCCTCTTCCCACCCTGTGCATGGAGAACGGGGGTGGGGACCCTAAGATGCTGGACACAATGACTCCCTTTGCCCGGGACTTTAAGGAACAGCTGCCCGCTGCCCCTGATGGGACCGCAGCCCACACCGTGCCAAGATTCCTGACCCAAGACTTACAGTCTACATGGGAATTGTGCTGGAGACCTGGGACGGAGGAGGAGTGGGGGGTACTTGGTGGGGACCAGGGCAGGGGGATTATATGCCAGGCTGCGATAAAGCTCTTCTCTGCCTTTCTGCATGACTCCATCTGTTTTTGTCCCTCTGTCTCTCTGTATCTATCTTCACTTGTGTCTCTTTATCGCTTTCCTTTTCTTTCTCTTTCTCTCTTTGTATCCTTCTCAATCTCTTTGTCTCCCCCTTCTGTCTTTTTCTTTTATTCTCTCCGTTGCTGTGGGAGTTTATCACCGTTTCTCTCTCTCCTGTCTCTCTCCTTTGTCTCTGTCTCTCCGTGCCCTTTGGGTGTCTAGCTTTCTCTATGTTGGTCTTTTTCTGTGTGTCCACGCCCATGTCACCCTCTTCCTCTGGCACTTCCCCCCGCAGGCTGGCCACCGCCCCTGGCTTTCTCCAGCTGTGAACGGCTCAGCGGGCCAGGAGCCGCAGAGGCAGCAGCCGGCAGTGCTGGATGGGGCCTGGGAACCGCCTCAAGGGGTCGGGCTGCCCCTGCTCACTGTCATCGTCGCTGTCTTTGTCCTGCTGGCAGTCTGCATCGTGGTGACCGTCCACTTTGGGCCAAGCTTACACAAAGGCCATGTCACTCTCACCACAGAGCCACCTTCCCCAAAGCCAGAGGGCGGTATCTACCTCGTCCACTGGCGAGTGCTGGGCCCTCAGGACAGTCACGAAGACGCCCAGCAGGGACCTCCTGTCCCTGGCTCCTGCCCTGGGCCAGGTGGGCCTCAGTTCGGCATCGATGAAGTCACATTTCTGTAGGCGACAGACTGGAAAGTTATCTGGACCCGGCTCAGAGCAAGAAACTGGACAGAGAATCAGGGTAAAGCAAATTGGGGCCTGAGCATCAGAGTGTGGAAAGAGCAACGCATGGACTCTGCTGGAGCTGCCCTCTCAGCAGAGTATTTATAGAGAACACTGAGCAGGAGAAATAAAAGAAGCTTGAGGGCCCTGCCCAGAAACATGCTGCTGCGAGCACTCCTGGGGCCCTAGGCCATCCTTGCAAAGCTGTTCCCTCCTCTTCAGGGACCACCAGACCCCCAAACCTCTTTCTCTGTATTCCTACTCCCTCTCCCACCCCTAATCTCCTCCCCTTTTTGGGGGAAGACTGCACCGCCTACCCCCAGCCCTGGGCAGGCATGGCAGAGGCCCAGTCCGCATAGCCCCCAGGTCCTGTGAGGGCCAGCCCGGGAGAGCTAAGGTGAAGAACTAAGGGGTCTGCCTCCTCCGGGACTCAGGAAAGCAAGGCAGATCTGTTGCCCTTCACTGACAGGGGCACATCCTTTGGCTTTTAGGGCCCAGGCCTTGCCGACCACTTCCAAGTTTCTTAAAGGCCCCAAGCGCCAATTATAACTCCCCAAATTATTTTTGAATGGTCCCCACTGTCTTGGGGCAAGACTCTCCTGGGATGGGGCCGAGGAAACTGGGGGCCCCTCTCTACCTGCCACTCTTCTCTGCGTGCGCTGGCCCGTTGGAACCAGCCTAGAATGTACCCAAGGACATTTGCCAGATGCAGAACCTTCCAGCTGGTGGGAAAACAGGCAAGGAAAACGGGCTCCATGGAGCTTGTCTGGAAAAAGGAGGAAGGAGTGGGGCGAGGCCGGCAGAGGGAGGGACAGGGAGGGTGGGAAGACGAGGAGGCCAGGACGGCAGAGCTGAGTATCCCAGCAGCTCTCTGGAAAGGCACCCTCTGTCCTGACACCTTTGAACTTCACTTAGGTGCAGTCAAGAATGTGCAGACAGACATTTATGGAGGGGCCTCTGGGTGCTTTACCTTGGAGAACACCTGAGGGCAAGCATTGAATCCTGGGGACTGTCCTTGGTGAGACCCCAGCACAGTCAAGGAGGCTGGGAAATAACAGAAGATGAATAGGAACAGAAATAGAAATTGCCTTTTTTTGTCCTTTGTCTTGTAGGACCGCACCCACGGCACATGGAGGTTCCCAGGCTAGGGGTCGAACTGGAGCTACAGCCGCCGGCCTATGCCACAGCCGCAGTAATGCCAGATCCGAGCCACGTCTGTGAACTTTGCCACAGCTCATGGCAACACCGGATCCTCAACCCACTGAGTGAGGCCAGGGATCGAACCCACAACCTCATGGTTCCTAGTCTGATTTGTTTCCGCTGCGCCACAACGGGAACTCCAGAATGGAAACTGTAATGTGTGCAGAGGAGTGGCTGGGACAGGTACCAAGCAGCTATGATGTCAACAGCTCTTCCTTCTTCTGGGCCCCGTACGTGCTGAGCTCCAGGCTCATCCGTGGACCTTCAGGTGTTATGCTGTTTACTCCTCCTGGGAGGAGAAGCCACGTTATCCCCATTTTACAGCTTGGGGATATCAAGACACGCAGGAGGACATGGGTACTAAGTGGTGGAGTCAGGATTTGAACCTGGGGCTGAATGGGTAGGTAAAAGTCATGTTGGGAAGACTCTTGCTTCTGGGCTGGTTTTTAGGTATAGGAGTGACAGTTGTGTTGTGGGGGACCCTCTGGCCTCTGGGGCAGAACAGCTGTCACAGTGTGGGGGGGGCTGTTTTCCCCGTCAGTCCCTTGGCTCTGATATCCTTGGGGGCGGTGGGTTCCTTTCGGCAAATATGTGTCTGTGGGTGGAGTCTTTCTCCACAGTAATGCTGTGTTCAGCAGTTCATATTGAGTGTGATTAAAAAAAAAAAAAAAGGTGGGAGGGAGGGAACAAATCTTGGAGGCAATGGATAGAACTGGCAGAAATGGGCAGTTTTACCACCACAGTGTTGGTGCAGTGGCTTAGTTCTAACAGTGACGGGCACAAAATGTGGTAGGAGGCTGTGTTATTCAAGGTCCCCAGAGTACATCCCGTGGCCTCACACAAACCCTCTTTCCCCCCTTATCCAGGGGACTCTCCGTGTGGGCACATTATTTTTTGTCTTTTTGCCTTTTTATCTAGAGCCACACCCACAGCATAGGGAGGTTCCCAGGCTAGGGGTCTAACAGGAGCTGTAGCCGCCGGCCTTCGCCACAGCCACAGCAACGCAGGATCCGAACCGCGTCTGCAACCTACACCACAGCTCATGGCAACGCTGGATCCTTAACCCACTGAGCAAGGCCAGGGATCAAACCCGCAACCTCATGGTTCTTAGTCGGATTCATTAACCACTGAGCCACGAAGGGAACTCCCGTGTGGGCACATTTATTCATTGGCCCCTCCCTCTTTGAGCAGCCCCCTGCCCAGGACACTGCTGTGTACCCCTCCTGGCACCTGCGTGCCCTCCCGCTGGAGACAAGGGCACTGAAAGGGCAGGTGCAGTGGGGGTGCTGCCCGGCTGCGTGCCCTCAGCCTGATTGGTGGGCTCTGTCCACACTGACAGGCCAGCCGCCCTCCATGGCCCTGGCCTAGGATGAGGACGGGTGGAAAGACATACGTCTGTGCAAGTGGATTTGGACCCTGCCGACAATAAGGGCCGATCGCTTGTAACAGAGTCCAGCCAGAAGAAGATGGCATACTCAGAAAGCCACCTGAGGAGTGTTTACAAAGGGGACTATTTGGAAAGGGCAGGTGTGAAGGAAAGCACAAGCGAGAGTGAGTGCCCCAGGATGAGCGCCAGTGAGGGGCCAGTACCGCTGCCAGGCCTGAAGGGGCACTGGGAGGAGCGACCCGGAGACAGACAGTTACTGGAAGGGTCCTCCTGCTGCGACGTTAGGTCTAGAGAGCAGAGAGCCCGCGGTGACCTTGACAGTGCAGGGCGCGACCCAGGGAACACACAGCCCAGCCTGCCCCGCCTCCCCCCAGCCTTCTCCCACTGAGGCTCTGCCCTTGGACTGAACCAGAAGCCAGAGGCCGAGGGAGCCTGTCGAGGCCACCCCAGGACAGGGGAGGCACAGAGAGGTGGAGAGTGGTTCCGAGGGCCCAGTGGAAGACCCCTGAGCCATCCCTGGGGTTTAGCTGGCATTTGGAGCTTACGGAAAACTCCCATGGAGCGAAGGTCCCCACAACAGCCCTGTGAGGTAGGGAGGGCGATGCTGACAATCCCATTTCACGGATGAGGACACTGAGGCCCAGACGACTGGTCCCAGGATGCACCTTGAGATGTCAAGTCCAGGGACCTTCTCTGAGAGGCCCTCTGTGGAGGAATGGCTCTGCTCGGCCTCCAGCTGCTGAAGAAATCCCCCAATGCAGCGTCTCGGGGTGGCCGGGGGCTCAGGCAAGGGACCCTGGGCCTCAGAAGATATCCGAGCGGAGCGGAAGAGGCTGTTCCATGCCACTGATGAGGAGCTCGGGCTCTTGGGACAGTGTGGAGGAAGCGGGCCCCACTGAGGTCCCCGCGCTGCCCATGGTAACCTCCCTTTCCTCCTGCCGAAGGTGCCGGAGGATCTCCTGCGACAGGGAGAAGCCGCTTCCCTCTGCGGGTTCTGGAAGGAGAGTGGGGGGGTGGGGGTGGGGAGTGGGGTGAGGACTCCCGAGTCCCCAGCCCATCCTCTCCCCTGACCCCTGCATCTCCTCCCCAGCCCTAGCCACTGGGGCAAGTGTTTCATGAAATCCTAGAGCCAGAGGTGGTTTTGGAGAAAAGAGAACTTCCCCTCTGAGAGTTCCTGTTGTGGCTCAGTGGTTAACGAATCCGACTAGGAACCATGAGGTTGTGGGTTTGATCCCTGCCCTTGCTCAGTGGGTTAAGGATCCGGCGTTGCCATAGGTCGCAGATGCCTTGCCGTGGCTCTGGTGTAGGCCGGTGGCTATGGCTCCGATTAGACCCCCAGCCTGGGAACCTCCATATGCCGCGGGTGTGGACCTAGAAAAGACAGAAAGAAAAAAAAAAAGGAGGATTCCCCCTCTTGCTTTTAGAGCCGCTACTCAGAGAGGGGCATAGACCTTCCTAAGGTCACAGAGCCAGGGAGAGGCGGAGCTGAGGCTTGGCCCCTGGCCTGGGGACGTCTGCTTCTTCCGCATCCTTGGATGAAGTGAGGGGCCCCAAGAACCTGCCTCTTCCCGCTGCATCCCGGAAGCACAGCCAAAGTCCTGAGAAAGCAGTCAGGTGTCCCCCAGTGGAGAGGTGGGACCTCCATCGGGGAGGAAGGGGCCGGGCTTGAATGCCCTGACCGCCCGGGGAAGCCCAGGGCACGCTGCTGCCATATCTCCTGGTGACCCCACCCCGAGACCCCCCATTCTTCGTGCCCTCCAGCCTCTCGGGCCCTCACCCTGGTAGACAATGAGGCGGCAGTTGTTCTGAACCTCAGGGGCATCTGCCAGGATGTCTTCAAGTGTCCGGCAGAAGAGTTTGGCCTGCTCCAGCCGATCCTCCCGGCTAAAGCCAGCTCGGGCATCCTGCGACATGGCAAACAAGGTCTGCAAGGGAGTGGCGTATTCCAGGACACAGACGCCCGCCTGGAGGAGGCAAGAGGAGGCCCAGACTCAACCAGGGGCCAGGCGGACTCTGGACCCCGGTCTCACCACTCAGTGTGCAGGAAAGGAGGCCTGAGAGGGGGCCACCTGATGGGGGTCTCTGCTGCCTGGCTGCCTTGGTCTCTGACACCCCGCTCCTAAAATCAGGGCCAGGGCTGTGTTAAATTTACCCTTCCCAGATCCTCCTGCTGAGGCCCAGGGCAAGGCCCGCCGAGGAGTGCCCAAGTGGCTCCGCGGGTTACGAACCTGACTAGTATCCGTGAGGATGCTGGTTCGATCCTCGGCCTCGCTCAGTAGGTTAAGGATCTGGGGTTGCTACGAGCTGCAGTGTAGGTGGAAGACGTGGCTTGGATCTGGCGTTGCTGTGGCTGTGGTGTAGGCTGGCAGCTGCAGATCCGATTCTGCCCCTAGCCTGGGAGCTTCCATATGCCTCAGGTGCAGCCCTAAAATGAAAAAAAAAAAGAAAACAAAACAAAACAGAGCAAGACTCACTCAGCTAGGCTGTCCATGGCTCCAGCTGGAAGTCAAGTCCAGGGACAGGGCTCTGGGGTTCAGCTCTGACTGGGCTTCCCCCAGCCCACATGAAATCCTTCCCACAATCTCAGGGCCTTTATCTAGGGCAGCGTTATGGTCCATTCAGGTTGAAATCACTCACTTTCTCCCTGGTTTCTGAGTCTCGGTTCCCTCTTCGTTAAAGTAGGGTCATAACAGCCTCTACCCCACAGGGCGGTGGTGAGGATTCAGTGGGGCAGTCAGATGGAGCCCCCAGAATAGCGTTTGGCGGACAGTAAGTGCTCAATAAGTGTTATTTATGGTGATCATTCGGGGTTCAGTCTTGCCCAGCCCTGGGACAAATTGGAGAAATTGAGGCTGGGACACTGGCAGCAAATTTTTTTCAGGGCTTGCCCAGGCCCCAGAGTTCTGGTCTCTAGGCCTGACCCCCCCCAACCGCACACACGCACCCCGCACCCCCACGGCGGCACCGCCCCCTGCACACCCACCGGCTGCCCGTTCTCCAGAAGCTCATAGATGCTATTGGTGTACACCCGGCCCTTGATGCCTGCACGGTCGGTGCTTTGCTGGGGCAGCTCGTCCAGGAAGCGAATGTTGGGGTCAGCCACGCTCAGGTTGTCGGGCACCCCACAGTCCAGCGGGAAGAGGATGTGCAGCCGGTGGCTCCCTGCGCCCCTTAGGACATTCTTGTGGAGCCGATTGTAGGTTTGGATCCGGGCCCGGAACCCTGGGGTGGAGAGGCCCAGGAAGTCATTGCCACCAACCCTGTCTCCCAGCCAAGCCAGGGCAGAGACCCAGGTCACCGGTCCCCGCAACGTGTGGATGCAAGAGAAATGAGGGGCAAGTCCACAGGCATCTTCCCCGCCTTTCCACCTGCTCCCATCGCCGCTGCCTCCACCGCGCTTGATCTTTGTCTGGATTTCGGTCAGCCCTGCTCCGTCCCACCACAGCTTTCAGGGCTCTGGGAGGCACGCAGGGCCCTAGGAGGTGACACTCCCTGGCAAGCCCAGGGGCCCTAGCCTTGGGGGGCAAGTCAGAGGATTAAGACATGACCCATGCTCCCCCAGTGGGATAGTGAAGGGTCTAGGCCCTGGACAAGTCTGGGATCAAATCCCAATTCCTCCTCTAACTAAGTCGTGTAACCTTGGACAAGTTACTTTATCTCTGGGAACAGCAATCTTCTTATGTCTGAAATAGGGCTGAGGAGTTCCCATCGTGGCTCAGTGGAAATGAATCTGACTAGTATCCATGAGGACACAGGTTCGATCCCTGGCCTTCCTCAGTGGGTAGAATCTGGCGTTGCCATGAGCTGTGTTGTAGGTCTCAGGAGTGGCTCGGATCTGGCGTTGCTGTGGCTGTGGCGTAGGCCAGCGACTACAGCTCCAATTCGACTCCTAGTCTGCGAACCTCCATATGCCATGGGTGTGGCCCTAAAAAAAGATCAAAAATTAAAAAATAAAATAGGGTGATGCGGAGTTCCTGTCGTGGCGCAGTGGTTAACGAATCCGACTAGGAACCATGAGGTTGCGGGTTCGATCCCTGGCCTTGCTCAGTGGGTTAACGATCCGGTGTTGCCGTGAGCTGTGGTGTAGGTTGCAGACGCGGCTCGGATCTTGCGTTCCTGTGGCTGCGTCGTGGGCCAGTGGCTACAGCTCCGATTAGACCCCTAGCATGGGAACCTCCACATGCTGTGGGTGCGGCCCTAAAATGATGAAACGCAAAAAAAAAAAAAAAAGGTAGGGTGATGCCTATGTTCATTGCACCACTATTCACAAGAGCCAAGACATGGAAACAACCTAAATGTCCATCGACAGATGAATGGGTTAAGAAGATGTGGTCTATATACACAATGGAATACTACTCAGCCATAAAAAAGAACAAAATAATGCCATTTGCAGCAACATGGAGGCAACTAGAGATTCTCATACTCAGTGAAGTAAGTCAGAAAGAGAAAGACAAATACCATATGATATCACTTATATGTGGAATCTAATATATGGCACAAATGAACCTATCTACAAAACAGAAACAGACTCACAAACATAGAGAACAGGTTTGTGGTTGCCAAGGGGGAGGGGGAGGGAGTGGGATGGACTGGGAGTTTTAGGTCAGTAGATGCAAATCATCACATTTAGAATGGAGAAGCAATGAGGTCTCCCAAGCACAGAGAATTATATCCAATCTCTTGGGATAGCCCGTGATGGAAAACAATATACGAAAAAGAACGTATGTATGACTGGGTCCCTTTGCTGTACAGCAGAAGTTGGCACAACATTGTAAATCTACTCTACTTTAATAAAAAAAATAAAATAAAATAGGAGTATTGATTATTGCTCCCTTATAGGGTAGGAATTAAATGAGAAAATGCACATGAAGGGCACACAGCATGCAGCAGATATTGAAAGAATTCATGAGTGACTTGGGACAAGTCACTTAATAGATCTCAGTCCTCTATTTCTTCCTGTAAGCCAAGCTTGATAATAACAGCCTTCATGCCTGCAAGATTGCTTTGGGAATCGAATGGTTTGAAATGCTTTGAAAAATACAGTAAGTCCTGGAAACACAAGGTTATGTGCCTTGTTGTCTGTCTTTTTTTTTGGCTTTTTGGGCTGCACTCGCGGCATATGGAGGTTCCCAGGCTAGGGGTCGAATCGGAGCTGCAGCTGCCGGCCTACACCACAGCCACAGCAGTGCCTATTATCTGTCTTGTAATCTGAAAATGGGGGCATAGACGATGGCCCACCTGGGAGGATCAGCCGCAGGTACCCGATATAATACGACCAGGCCAGCCCATGGGCCACGTTGAGGTTCCTTTTCTCACAGATTGCAGAGACTTCAGCTGGGGCCAGGCACTGCGGACAGCAGAGTGGGGCCAGGGAGCCTCCATGAAGGACAACCAGAGCCCACCTCCTCCAAGAAGCTCTCCCAGCCTGCTGCCACCCGGCTCCTTTCTCTGCCATCGCTGAACCCAGAACATCGCAGGCTCTCCTCCGAGGACCAACGTCTACACTCGTCCCACTCCCAGTACCGAGCCCACAGCAGGTCCCACCAGCCACATGCCCACCTGGCCAGCCCCTCCACCTCCCTCTGTCGTACCTGGAGGCCCAGCAGGATGTTGAGTGCCTGCGAGAGGCCCAGGAGAGCAAGCATCCAAGTGAGGGGCATGTTTTGGAGGGCGAAGTAGAAATAGCACGACAGCAGTAGCAGGGCTCCACAGCGGATGGGGCGGGCCAGGCAGGCCTGCACAGCCCTCCAGTAGCTGCTCTGGTACCTGCAGGGGACAGCCAAGCCCCAGGCCCCAGCCAGCTCAGCCAGATAGATTTGGGGCAAGACAGGACTCGGGGGAGTCAAGGGAGTGAAAAGTGTTGGGTACCGCAAGGAGTCACCTGGAGTGGACGTGGCACAGCTCCTCCGCCAGACTGCAGAGCCCCTTGACCAGCAGTCCTATCTGCTGGGAGGCCAGGTGGAGCACCAGCCACTGGAGCGTGTGGTCTGGCAGCTCCTCCAGCCCCCAAAGGACCACCAGGCAGGCACCTAGAAGGACCAAGGCTGCCTTCTGGGCCCTGAGGCCCCTGGGCCGTGGGATGGATGGATGCAGGCTGGAGAAGGGCATCTGTGGGTACCAAGAAATCCAAGGTTGTACCTCCCTCGCTCTCCTACCGTTCTGGGACTGAGGCCCTGGCTGGGCACTTCCTCCAGCTCTGTGTTTCTCCGGTGCCCGACCATAGCCAGAGGCTGCTCTTGGAGATAACTTCTAGGGGACAGGCTGAGCACACGGCGTCCCAGAGCTCAACAGAGATTTGTTGAAAACAGAGCAAGTGGAGAAAGAAATGCACGCACCCCATATATACGCCCCACCGAAGCCTAGTGAGACCACAGGCGCAATGAAGAAGGAAGCTGGCCGCCATCCCAGCCCTGGACCCGAAGGGGTCTGTGAGGCGCCACCCACTGGACCCTCAGGGAGTGGGTCCTCCTTCTCCCCGCAGGTCCCCCCAGGGAGGGCCTTAGCGAATCTGAAAACCACGGTTCGTGGGGGGCCGGGGGTGGGGGGCAGGGCAGCCCGAAAGCTGCCACCCATCGCTGCGCCCCCAGGGGCCTCAGCCTTGGAGCTCTGGCAGTGCTGCTGCTGATCTTACCTTCTGCCTCCCAGACCGCAGGTTGTTTCTGGAAGACAGCTAGGGGAGAAGATTCTGCACAAGGGCGCCCAGCCGCCACAGGGGGCCTTTCAGATTGCAGCCTGAAAAAAGAGGTTAAAAACAATCGAAGCTATCTCCGCAACCCTTCAGGCCCCGTGCTGGGGAGACTGTTTCCTGCCTCCTACCCCGGCTGACCGGGAGCCACGCCCCAGCTGGGCGGAGGGAGAGCCACAGAAGGCCCCCATTCCAATGCCCGCTGCTATTCCCCGAACCGAAGGCGTTCAGAAATTCCCTCCAACTCCCTCAAGGCCCCACGAATAAACACACGCTACCAACACCCAGCAGAGACTTCACCCACCCAGCCAAGCGCACACTGCCCTGCCCGGGCGTTTCATTCCGAGTTCCAGAAGCAGATCCTCTTTCTCTGAAGACTGCGCAATCGGGCTGGAGGCGGGGGAAATGAACGGTGATTTCCTCTAACAACCGCCTTTGAGTAAAAAGCTTATCGAGGAGTTCCTGTCGTGGCTCAGAGGAAACAAATCTGAGTAGCATCCCTGAGGATGGGGGTTCGATCCCTGGCCTCGCTCAGTGGGTTAAGGATCAGGTGTTTCCGTGAGCTGTGATGTAGGTCGCAGCCGTGGCTCGGATCCTGCATGGCTGGGTGTGGCGCAGGCCGGCAGCTACAGTTCCATTTCGAACCCTACCTAGCCTGGGAACCTCCGTCTGCCACGGGTGCGGCCCTAAAAAGACAAATAAATAAATAAGTAAAAATAAAAAGCTTATTGGGAGCAGATGGCCTGCAGAAGAGTGGAGTTTCAGTTCTCCACAGGAAGTGGCAATGCCGGGGAATTCTCAGAGAGCACCTGGTGCACCCAGCTAAAAAGGCAATCAGGTGGATAATAATAATAATAATAATAATAATAATAATAATAATAACAAAGTGGTTACCATGCATCAGACATTATGCCAAGTATTGCTTATATTCTTTCACTTAATCTACTCAGCCACCCTGTCAGGGAGCTACAGTACTTTCCACGGTGATGTGAACTGACTTGCCCGAGTGGGGAGGTGCACCAGGTGGGGGGCTCCAAAGGCCAGCTGGCTCTGCGCCTTGATTTCCCAGAAAGGAGTGGAAGGTGCCAGGATCAAGTTTCATGCTCACACTCTTCCCTGGGGTGGGAGGTGTTCTGGCCTCTCCCAGGCCAACTGGTAGGTTGATTGGATTCCAGCAGGGGGCCCGCCTGGGAGTGGGATCGGGCGGTAGCCACAGAGCAGCGGCAGTCCTTTCAGGCCTAGAACCTTCCCCATATTGCAACTGGACCCGAGAAGATGCATTGCCTTCATAGATGCCTTGGGCCTCCTAGGAACGAGGAGGCTTCCTGAAAACTCTCTCATTTAAAAAAAAATAACTTTCTAATGGGAGTTCCTGTTGTGGTGCAGTGGAAATGAATCCAACTAGTATCCACAAGGATGCAGGTTCGATTCTCGGCCTCACTCGGTGGGTTAAGGATCCAGCATTGCATGAGCTGCGGTGTAGGTCACATGCAGTTCAGAACCCGCATTGCCGTGGCTGTGGTGTAGGCCGGCAGCCGCAGCTCTGACTCTACCCCTAGCCTGGGAACCTCCATATGCTGCGGGTGAGGCACTAAAAAGCAAAACAACGAAAAACAAACCAACAAACAAACCCAAGAATGGAGAGAATTTCCTACACTTTCTCTTCCCCACGACTGACTCACAAAGGGGCCCCCTGCAAAACCAAAGAAATCCATCTTTGGCTGTGAATTTTGTCTTTTCATTTTCTTTTTACTGAAAAAATTTATCTTGCCCATTAAAAAGCACATGAGTTAGAGTGGGATACAAATGATAATTTTAAAGTAAATATATTATATAATAAAATTGTGTACTGCACACACAAAAAAAGGAAAGAATCAGACAAGGACTCCGAGATGCCCATTTTTCAAATGTTTGTGGCAGTGTTTTTTATACTAGAGAAAAACTGTCTAATGTCCATCAGTAAGGGACCGGTTAGCTAAATTGTGGTTCATCTTATGATAGAATGTTAGGTAGCCGCTACAAATGATGATATAATTTTGCCTGTTGACTCTTAAACATGCTTGTGTATGTTTCTTTCTAGAAAAAAACAGAGCACAAAACAGTATGATTGCGATTTAAGAAATATACATTGCAGAGTTCCCACTGTGGCTCAGTGGGTTAAGAACATGACATCGCGTCTGTGAGAACGCAGGTTCGATCCCTGGCCTCGCTCAGTGGGTTCGGGATCCTGCCTTGCCGGAAGCTGCCTTGGTCGCAACTGTGGCTTGAATCTGATCCCTGGCCCAGGAATTCCATATGCCATGGGGTAGCCAAAACCAGAAAAAAAACAAAGAAGAAGAAACTTGGTGGTGTAAAACAACAGAAATGTACTCTCACACAGTTCTGGAGGCTGGAAGTCTGAAATCAAGGCGTTAGTAGGGTCTTGCTTCCTCCAAAGCCTCTAGGGGAGGGTCTTTCTTGCTTCTTCTGCTTTCTGGCACCCCCAGGCTTTCCTTGGTTTGCAACTGTAGCACTTCAGCCTCTGCCTCCTGCATCACAGGGTGACCTTTGCCCTGTGTGTCTCCGTCTTCATGGGGCACAAGTCATGATGGATTAGGGCCCACCCTAACAACCTCAGCTTAACTGTAACTGCAAAGATACTGTCTCCTTCAGATCATGTTCACAGGCATAGGGGATTAGGGCTTCGGCATGTCGTTTTTGGGGACACCCATGGAACCCATAACAAGATCAGTGATGTAAGAAATGGTACTGGAGAGTGGGTGGGATCCGGGTAAGCTGTGGCCAGGGCCCCAGGGCGCGGGCAGCATCACGACTGCTACGGGCCTGGGACTGTCCTCATCAGCTGTGCTCGCGAGCAGGGACCATGAAGCCCTTCCGGCCTGGCCGTCTGATCTCCAAGGAGGAAGCTGAGGACCACAGAGGGAGTCAGGCTCAAGTTGCAGACCATACAGCTCACAGACCGCTGTCCTCAGGCCGCTGCTGCTGGGGGCCAGCACCCGGCTTCCCAGCCTGCTCCCTCCAGGGCCCCCTCACTTCTTCCCTTCAGACACCCCGGAAGTGTTGGTCTGGGATGGCTCTCACGTCTATTTCCAGCTTAGTTACAGCTCCCACAGGCCAAGCCTTCCCTGAAAGTTGTCATCGGTGTGTTCCTGGGAGAGAAACAGACACTAAGCCCCCGATCAGTGGACCCTGGGCCTGGAACAGAGCATGAGTGGGACAGGGAGGCCTGTGGCCTCTAAGAGGCCGCGCTCCTGCCCCACTATACCTTTCACGATTTTTTTTTTTTTTTTTGGTATTTTTAGGGCAGCACCTGTGGCATATGGAGGTTCCCAGGCTTGGGGTTGAGTCAGAGCTGTAGTCTCTGACCTATGCCACAGCCACAGCGACGCTAGATCCGAGCTGCATCCCCAGCCTACACCACAGCTCACGGCAATGTCAGATCCTTAACCCACTGAGCGAGGCCAGGGATCAAAACTGTGTCCTCATGGATTCTAGTCAGATTTGTTTCTGCTGAGCCATGACGGGAACTCCACCTTCCACAATTGAAGTCCCCTGAT
>PVHT020000128.1:2697303-2744188 GCA_004024745.2 Catagonus wagneri
CACAGCAATGCAGGATCCAAGCCACATCTGCGACCTACACCACAGCTCACAGCAACACCCAATCCTTAACCCACTGAGTGAGGCCAGGGATTGAACCCGCAACCTCATCGTTCCTAGTCGGATTCGTTAACCACTGAGCCATGACAGGAACCCCCTGAATTTCAGTTTTGCAAGATGAAACAAATTTCTGTGGATGGGTGGTGGTAATAGTTGTACAACAATGTAAATGTACCTAAGGCCACTGAAATGTATGCTTAAAAATGGTTAATATGGCAATTTTTTGTCAAATTTGTATTTTACCACAATTAAAATTTTTTTAACTTTAAAAATTTATTTTATTTATTTTTTTGGCCATACCTGCAGCATGTAGAAGTTCCTGGGCCGGGGAGCAAACCCAGGCCACTGCAGTGACAATGCCAGCTCCTTAATGGGCTGTGCCACAAGGGAACTCTTAAAAAATTTAAGGTACATTATAGAATGGAATGCTAACAGCAATAAAAAAAGAACACATGTGGATACACAGAACTTAAATAGATCTCAAGTATATGATGGTGAATGAGAAAAGCCAGTCTCAAAACGTATCTCAGAACTCATACATACTCTATGAGTCCATTTATATGTCATTCTCAAATTGACAAAACTACAGAAATGGAAAGTAGGTTAGTAATTGCCAGGGGTTAGTGATGTTGGGGTGGACAGGTAGTGGATATGGCTGTAAACAGGTACTGTGAAAGCGATGTCTGTAGTAATGGAATACTTCTGCATCTTGATTCCAGTGGTGGTTACAGGAATCTGCACCTGTGATTAAATGACATTTAAACTATATACACACATTGTACCCACATCAGTTTCCTGGTTTTGATACAGTACTATAATTATGTAATATGTAACTATTGTAGGAAATTGAATGAAGGGCACACTGGGATTTTCTGTACTATTTTTGCCACTTCCTGTGAACCTGTAACTATTTCCTTCTTTTTTCTTTGCCTTTTTTTTAGGGCCACACCCACAGCATATGGAAGTTCCCAGGCTAGGGATGGAATTGGAGTTGCAGCTGCAGGCCTACACCACAGCCACAGCAATGCCAGAAGGAAGCCATGTCTTCCACCTACACCACAGCTCGTGGCAATGCTGGATCCTTCACCCACTGAGCGAGGCCAGCAATCAAACCTGCGTCCTCATGGATACTGGTCAGATTCCTTTCCACTGAGCCATGATGGGAACTCCTGCAGTCAGATTCTCAACCCAGTCTGTTTTACTGGAACAAGAAACTTTCTAAAAGAATGCTTCTAGGACATCAGTAAAAATAGATGTCAAAAGTGATAATGTTGATGCAGAGCTTTGCTGCCAAAATTTCAATTCTTTCCTAGGAGCAGTGTTAATGTTAAAAGGTCATGAGACCATACATAGCATTAAAGTTTGTCGGCTTTCTCCTTTGAATGAGAGTGACTTCAACCAAAAGCTCAATTTCTCTAATGTAGAAATTAGAGGAAATCAGTGATCTGGTCTGGACATAATTTGCCTGAAGCCTTTGGAATGTTCTTACTTCAATTTCTTTACCCACTGAGAGGGAGGGAAGACAGCAAAAACATCCTTGAAATCAATGGAGTGATTTAGGGATGCCCATAGAAGATAAAGAATTTTATTTTTCTATTTGTTGTTATTTTTTCTTCTTATTTTTTTTGTCTTTTGTCATTTTAAGGCCGCACCTGCAGCATATGGAGGTTCCCAGGCTAGGGGTCTAATCGGAGCTGTAGCCACCGGTCTACACCACAGCTCATGGCAACTCCAGATCCTTAACCCACTGAGCAACGCCAGGGATCAAACACGCAACCTCATGGTTCCTAGTCAGATTTGTTAATCACTGAGCCATGATGGGAACTCCTATTTGTTGTTATTTTTAATAACAAAAGCGAATCATGCTTATTATTTTAAAATGTAAATAATATAGAGGAGTATGTAAAGCAAAAGTGCAAGTAACTTCTTTCACTTTCCTTATGTAATTCCTCAGGGATAATTAACAACTACTGTCAAAATTTTGACCTTGGGAGTTCCCTGGTGGTCCAGTGGTTATAATTCAGTGCTTTCACCACTGCAGCCCAGGTTCAATCCCTGGTCTGGGAACTGAGATCCCACATTAAGCTGCTGCTGACCCTGGTGGAAAAAAAAATTTGTTTTTTTGTCTGTTTAGATCTTTTCCATGCACATTCTAACACACATACACACCATCAGAATATCATGAAAAATGAAAAAAAAAACTTTCACTGGGTCATTACTTAGGAGAAATTGTGCAAATAGCAAGTGTAAACAGCATCATGAGTTTTATATATGCATACAGCTTTGAGACCTTTTTCTGTAACCCACAAAAATGGAATTATATCGACCACATTTTGCTAGTTTTTTTTTTTTTTTGGTTGTTTTATTTTTCTCTGATAGGTGGCATGCAGAATTTCTGGGGCCAGGGATCGAACCTGAGAGACAGCA
Source organism: Catagonus wagneri (assembly GCA_004024745.2). NCBI lineage: Eukaryota > Metazoa > Chordata > Mammalia > Artiodactyla > Tayassuidae > Catagonus > Catagonus wagneri. The sequence goes on from PVHT020000128.1 coordinate 2,699,788, forward strand.
GTGACTCGAGCCACAGCAGTACAATGCCAGATCCTTAACCCACCGAGTCACCAGGGAACTCACAGATATATATATATATGTATATATGTATAGTTTTTAGACCCTCGCCTGTTCCTCCAGGGCAGCGGAGTGTGCGCTGAGCCCACAGGAAGCCATCCACCTTTTGCTGATACACTCTCATCCTGGCCACAGCGTTCATGGCAAGAGCAGTGGTGGAGGGCTCTTGGGAACCGATCTCAGCCTCACAGAGACTGAACTTGTAGACCTCTCTAGCGGGAAAAAGGATCCCCGGGACTAGTTTTTTACAATACTGCTTTTTTCAGAAAAATGATCATCATATCATAGCAATTTTTTTTTTCTTTTTTGGCCGCCCTGCAGCATATGGAGCTCCTTGGCCAGGGATCAGATCTGAGCCCAAGTTGGGACCTACACCACAGCTGCGGCAACACCAGATCCTTAACCCACTGCCCCACAAGGGAAGTTCCTGTTTGTTTGTTTAAGGGCTCTGCTGTCTTACCCCCAAATTTATGAGTATAAAGAAGGTTTTCTTGAGCTGCTCATTACTCGGCCAGTCATTCATGAATTCACTCAACAATTGTCTTTGATATGCCAGGCATGACGATTAAAAGAGGAACAAAAGAGACAATATCTCTGCTCTCCAGAAACTGACGGTTTATTGAATGATATAGTTATCCAGCAAAGTGTGATTAATCTCTGATGGCAGACTCTACTCCAATGGCACCTAACCTAGTCTGGGTGACTGGTCAGGAAAACTTCCTGAAAGATGATTTTTAGGCTAAACCAGTCTGCCAACAAACCTAAGAATGTTATAGGAGTCAGGTGGCAAAGTTAGCATCACTTCTTTAGTTAGCAGTTCTTATAAAGTAAGGCATGCATATAGGGCCAGATCCCAACAATATCATAAATGCTGGTAGGCAGAACACAGCCCAAATTATATATAACAAGAGAGAGCGGCTATGAAAAAGAATGTAAAATGGTGTAGAATTCTTTTGGTAAACCACTGTTCTGATTGTTGATCCTGAAAAAATGAGCTACTTCAAACTCACAAGGTCTAATATTCCTAGGGAACAGTTTACCTCAGATAGCCTCTAAACAGTGGTACTATCTTAGAGTCTGGATTGTTTGGGGATGTTCTTATGTTTTAAATCTACTCCTTAGAAAATATCACAAAAAGGGGGAGTTCCTGTCATGACTCAGTGGTTAACGAATCTGACTAGGAACCATGAGGTTGCGGGTTTGATCCCTGGCCTTGCTCAGTGGGTTAAGGATCCTGCGTTGCTGTGAGCTGTGGTGTAGGTTGCAGACGCAGCTCGGATCCCGTGTTGCTGTGGCTGTGGCGAAGGCCAGTGGCTACAGCTCTGATTAGACCCCTAGCCTGGGAACCTCCACATGCCGCAGGTGTGGCCCTAAAATGACAAAAGACCAAAAAAAAAAAAAATTACAAAAAGGGATCACGGTGATGCAGCTAGAAAATCAATTTCTGATTTACCTAATACTCCTTACTCAGTTATTTTATTTTTATTTTTATTTTTTGTCTTTTTCTCTTTTTAGGGCTGCAAGCACTGCATATGGAGGTTCCCAGGTTAGAGGTCTAATCGGAGCTGTAACTGCTGCACCACGATGGGAACTCCCACTCAGTTATTCTAATAAGACACAAAGAACTCTCCTACAGGGTTGCCGCCGAGATCCAAAAATACGGAGTTCCCAAATTATTTGTGCTGTACTTTTACTCAGCTCACAGCGATCATCTGCCTATTTATATTAATGATTATCCTCATCATTTAATCACAGCTTTCAGCTGTGGAAACACCTTAGCCAAGGGAAAGCCTTTAAAAACTATGAAGCTGGTAGTATTGGGTCAAAAACCAAGAGTGGAGATCAAACTCCAAGACTATTCAGTGTGGTCACTATTTCAGTAGGACAGTGGAAGGGAAACTGAGGCTTTAAGATCCATGTAGGGTAAGTGGGAGAAAAAAAATCACTCCAAGGAGAAATCTCTTACAAAAAGGCCTGTTGGTCACTTAAAAATTTCCACTTTGGTGCATCACAGGATATTAAAATATAGTTCCTTGAGGGCTTTAGAGCAGAATCTGGTTTTTTTCTTTTCATTTTTTTTAATGGCTGCACCCAAGGCATATGGAAGCTCCCAGGCCAGGGACGGAATCTGACCCGTAGCTGCAACCTACCTGTGGCTGCGGTAAGGCGGGATCCTTTGCCTGACAGTCCTGGGCTGGGGATAGAATTACTCTTCCCTAGCAACCCCACCGCTGCAGTCACGTTCTTAACCCAGTGCGCCACAATAGGAACTCGGAACCTTGTTGTTTATCCACTGTATAAGTAATAGTTTGCATCTGCTAACCACAAACTCTCACTCCATCCCGCCCCCACTTCCCCTCCCACTTGACAAGGTTGGTTTTAATTACTGGAGCACACACTGTGCAAGTTTTTTTTTTTTCTGAGGTAACTGGTACATTGCTTTTAACAATTCACCAAACAAAGCACCTCTCCTAGGGCTGACAAGCCAGTGGTTGAGAGACATTCAAGTTGTCACCCAGCCGGTGCCCTCGTTAGAAAGACCATCTCAGGGCTGCCTGTGGCATGGCTGAAGAAGCACACTCCTGCAGGTGCCCAGGCCTTTACCACGCGGCTTCCAGAGAGAGACCTGACGACACTTTTTTTTTTTTTAAATGTCTTTTTGCCTTTTCTAGGGCTGCACCCACAGCATATGGAGGTTCCCAGGCTAGGGGTCTAATCGGAGCTGTAGCCGCCGGCCTACACCACAGACACAGCAATGCGGGATCCGAGCTGCGTCTGCGACCTACACCACAGCTCATGGTAACACCGGATCCTTAACCCGCTGAGCGAGGCCAGGGATCGAACCATCAACCTCATGGTTCCTAGTCGGATTCGTTAACTACTGAGCCAAGACGGGAACTCCTGACGCGACTCTTGACCTCAGGGAATTCCCAGCTTTGCCACTATGATGCTGTGTGACCTTGGACAAGTCCTTTCCTCCTTCTGGAAAGTTGTAATGGACCTAAGTGCTCTTCCTCGGTCGGCCTAGGCTATGTGGACGGCCAGGTGATCTGGAAAACATTCGCCTTTAAAACGTTTATTGATCTCAGATAACATGACTAAGACGGAACCACAGGGAAGAGACTCAAGTGTCGCGGAGTATGAGTATCGGCCGTCGAACGAGCCTACACCACCAGCGCCACATGTCTCGCGAGATCTTCTTCCGGCGTCGCGGCGTCATCCTCTCGGCGGCCGTGGCGGCGGCGGCGACAGCACGTAAGATACTCAGAGGGGCGGCCCGTATCCCTCCGCCGCCGGCGCGGCCCGGCCCTCCCTTCCCAGGCCCGCCAATCCCCGCTCTCCCGACCTGCCCCTCGGCCTGGGCCCACCCCGCGCTCCGGCTGCCCCACCCCGGCGGCGCCACCCGCCCGCGAGTCCTTCCGTCCACCTGCAGCAGGCAGTCCCTCTGGCTCTCCGACCGGGAGGCGCCCGCCGAGGCCGGGGCTGGGCTCTTGCTTCCCGGCGGAGGGATCCGCGGCTGCTGAGGAGGCGGCGCTGAGCCCGGGAGGCAGAGGCAGCTACGGCGGCGGCGGCAGCGGCGGCGGCGGCTCGGGCGGTAGCGCATAAAGGGGCCGCCGCCGGGTGATGCGGTGACCGCTGCGGCAGGCTCAGGAGCCGAGTGGGCCCCGGCCCTAAGTCTGTCCCGCCGGACCCGCGCTTCGGAGCTCCCCATCTTCTCCGGCCGACCCGCGGTCACCGAGGCGGCCTCGCACCCCTCGCCCCTTCCCCGTCCCTCCCCTGCCCCCGTCCCCACCCCGGGGGCCGCCGCCACCCGCCTCCCACGATGGCTCTGAAGAGAATCCACAAGGTAAGTGGCCAGAGGTCGGCTGTGGGTTCGGGCCGCAGGGCCGGCCAGCTGAGCAGGCTGCGGCCTGCACTTCGCGCCGTCGTCTCCGCTAGGCTCGCGGCCTCCTCGGACCCGGCTGCCGGCGATGGCCCTGCCGGACGGCCTTCATACCCCACTCCCAGTGATGGCGCCCGCGGAGGCCCCGGCTCGCTGAGCGCGCTTAGGCTGGAGGTATGCTCGCCGGCTCAGCGTTCCTTCCTGGCCTCCTTTCTAGGCCTCGCGTGCTGTGCAGTCCCAGGGCCTCTTCCCGGCCTGGGACTGCTGTGCTAGGGGGCCATTGTCCGGCTGTGCCGGGAGAGGGTGCTGGGCCTGGGGCGTTGGGCGGCCCCATCGACGGAGGTCGAAAGGGCTCCCTGCCCCGTCTCTGCCGAGCATCTGATACCCGCATCACCGCAGCACCGCCTGAGCTTGGAGCGCGTATCTCAGGCAGACTGAGGAAGCCTTTTTGTCCGATCCACAAGTATTTTTTGAGTTCACTTGCTTTTTAGCGGCCGCGCTCTTGAAGTCCACTCTACTCATCCAGAAACTTAAGAGTAGGAAGTTCAGAAGGAAAGTAACGTGACTTTTATGAGGGAGGAGGGAAGTAGAGGGAGAAGCGTTTTTAATTCCTGGAGGTTACCTAATGTAAATGTAGAAACTAATACTTCAGTTTGCTGGAATGGATTTAGTAGGAAAGCTGTTCATTTGTGAAGGGTAGAGGTAGAAACCTGAACATTAAAAACCGCTGGAGAAAATTTACACAAGGGTTGTTTTTATAGTCTCTTCGCAAAGTGGATTTTAACGCTTAAATTAGGTGATATGTTCGGGGAGAGCCTTTTAATGCAGAAGGGATTTTGCTAGATTTTTCCCGTAGAAAGTATTTATTTGCCCTTTAAGATGACGAGTTAGTCATTTAGTTGTCTTTACAGAGGTTTTCCTAGCACTGCTTCCAGAGTAACAGAGCTTCTGTGCTTGGCTTGAAGTTTAGGATTTTTTCCCCTTCCCTCTAATATTGTAACCTGCTGGTGCCTCTTACTGTCTTTTTTTTTTTCCCCCTTAGAAGTGGGAAAGCGCCACTGGTGATTTTTGTTTGGTGTTTCACTTGTTTACTTGAAGAAGCTGTGTTAAACCTCTAGCAGTAAGAAGTAGATCCTGGGATTATCCATCCTGAAGGATGAGATGGAGTTGCAAGAGGAGGAGAAACAATGTTCATCTTGCCTTAAACTCAGTGAAAATACAGATTTGGACAGTTTAAACACAGCTCAGCAGTTGATCCTTACTTCATTCTTGATCAAAGACCATTAATATGGAATTAATCCCAGTGGTTACTGTAAATTAAGTTAGATCCTCACCAACTTCTGTTGACTTTGATTTTTATCAAATGAAAAAGGGCACACTTTAGACAGTACTTGTACTAAAATGAAGTGAGTTATTTGTTAAAAGAAGCTTGAACCTTACACAAAGATCTCTTAAGCGTTTAAGGGGCAGGAACACACCGAAGACAGGTCATCCAAGTAAATTGTATATATGCGTTTTTAAGGCTTTAAAAAGTTAATAGGGGAGTTCCCATCGTAGCTCAGTGGTTAACGAATCCGACTAGGAACCATGAGGTTGCGAGTTTGATCCCTGGCCTCGCTCAGCGGATTAAGGATCTGGTGTTGTCGTGAGCTGTGGTGTAGGTTGCAGACATACCTTGGATCCCGTGTTGCTGTGGCTGTCACGTAGGCCGGTAGCTACAGCTCTGATTAGACCCGTAGCCTGGGAACCTTCATATGCCATGAGTGTGGCCCTAGAAAAGGCAAAAAGACCAAAAAAAAAAAAAAAGAGTTAATAGGTTCCTAAAGACTAATTGAGAAGTTATCAACTTGAGATTATACCTGTAAAAGATTGTGTGCTTGTTTTCAAAACCGGAAGAGGAGTGAGTATAATATGTGATAGTTTACAGATCAAGCAATGTAGCCTTTAATCTCTAGTCTGATTGATATATGTTATGAAGGTTTTTTTCAGAGAAGGAAATAGCACTTAAAACATGCATTTTAATCTTCTAATGTCCTTGCCTCCAACAATACTTCTTTCGAGATGCTACATATTCTCTAGATATTTCTCTAAAAGGTGACCTTATTAAAATTTTAATAAGAAAATTAAGTGTAGACAGAAATAATTTGAACTTTTAAAATTCAGTTTTAACCTTTTTTCACCTAGTTTATAACCTAGAACCCTCCTCCAAAGTATGACTCAACTTCTGAGACTACCATGGATTAGAAAAATAAGTTTTATTTTTTGTATACGAACTAGTCAGTAAGATTGTGAAAACAAAAATTAACTTGCTGCGCCACAAGAGAACTTCCCAAACTTTTTGTATAACATGAATTTTAAATTGAATTTAGACTTACCTATATATGGATAAGACCAGCCCTTTGTTACCCTTAACCCTAGTAAAGTATCTGTGATGGAATCCCGAAAAGACAAACCTGGCTTATGTAATTGGTCTTGGCCTTGAACCTTCCCAGTTAGAATTCTCTGAAAAAATAGTTCTGCTTAATTACCTCAACTTCAGATATCATGAACTACTGCATCTGGGTTCTAATAAAATTTTTACTAAGAACAGATATTTTTGATATGTGGCATCTTTAGGAATTGGTATCTTTGACCAAGAGAAGTACTGTTGTAGCTACTGTGAATCTGACTGTCCTTTAAATGTCATGACTTTTTTTTTTTGTATGAAAGGGGTGTTGGGCTGTGCCCACGGCATGTGGACATTTCTAGGCTAGGGATCAAACCTGGGCCATAGCAGTGACGCAGGCCACTGCAGTGAAAATGCCAGATCCTTAACCTGCAGTGCCACAAGGGAACTCCTAAATGCCATGACTTTTTTGGAAAAAGCTTTGATGGGCTTTATTTTCACATACACTTTAAGGTTGATTGTGCTACTTTTTAACAGAGTATACCAAAGAGATTTCATTTAGAAAATCCATTATAGTTCTGTGCAGGGATGGGGGCTTTGGGGGATTGTTGTATCTACACCAAGTCGCCCCAGCCTATTAAGTTTTGAGGTTTTCTGCTGGCATTTTAGGTCTCTAGCTTTGATTTTGATGCTTTGAATGTGTCTGCCTCTAGCAGTACCACCCCCAGCCCTTTTACAGTTGGCTGCCTCTCATCTATTGTGGGCTGGGAAACCAGATCACTGAACTTATTAAAATTATGTCTAAAATAAGATCCAGTAGGCTCTGAGTGAAGAGGGCTTCATGTGTTCTGTGAACTGTGGTCTGTTTGACTGATCAGAGACCTTTTTTACTTGCTTCCTGTTTTTCTTCTTTACTTTTGTTATACAGTTGCAGGAGGCTTTTTGTTGCACTTAGAGTGCCATGATATTGAAATATAGAGTTCATTTTTTTTTTAGAAAGAGTAATGCATATCATGATTCTTTGAGGAGTCGAAGACAGAGCAAAGTTAGGATACTGAAAGCTCTTAACAGTAACAGTGCCTTGTACATTTTAATGGTATTTCCAGTTTACATTTGGTATACACAGCTTTGATGCTAGGACCATCACTTGCTTTATTGTATTTCTATGGTTAAAGATTCTTAAGGCCCCTGAAAAGACCAATCAATCAGTTAATTTTCCAGTAAAATAAATATTTCAAACTCTAATGGCTATAAAGACCAGGCAGGTAACCAAAGTGAGCAAAGAGAATTGGAGGGACCTAGATATTGCATGTACTGTTAGAAGAGGGCAGCTGCTTTTCAGCTATTCAGCTCCCTCCAAATGTTGCTATTGCCAGCCTCTGTGCCCAAAGTTGATCTTCCTTCCCTTTTTTTTTTTTAAAGGGAAGCCACAAATCCAGATTTTTGGCAGCCAATTCAAGTCAAAAACAACACCAAAGACACTGCTCCACTTTTTTTGGTAGATTGGTAAACCTGTTTAATACATGAATTAAAAATAACAAAAGATTGAGGTTCAGCAAATAAACAGAAATGTAAGGATTGAGTCATTGAAACCATACCTTCTCTCTTTTAAATGTTTCAAAGTATTGCTTTATGTAGATGAGTGCAATTAAGTAGTTTTTTGGAAACTTCTAATTAACTTCTTTGGTGAGTTTTTGTATAGTTATGTGTTAGGTTGTAGAGAAAGCCAATTTAGTAGATGCATTGATCCCATAGTAGAAGTTTGTATCTTACATTTACCTTCATTACTATCTGTTTCGTGTTATGAATCCCCTTTTTGTAGACTACATACTTTCATAATGTCTTAGATTGGGAGTTACCAAAGGATGATTTTTAAGGGTATGGGAAAGGAATTGTAACATTGTTAACAGAATTATTTTTTTTTAAGATTATTTTAAAATACTGTACTAGGAGTTCCCCTTGTTGTACAGCAGAAACGAATCTGACTAGGAACCATGAGGTTTCGGGTTCAATCCCTGGCCTCACTCAGTGGGTTAAGTAAGGATCCAGTGTTGACATGAGCTGTGGTGTAGGTCACAGATGCGGCTCGGATCTGGCATTGCTGTGGCTGTGCCGTAGGCTGGCAGCTATAGCTCCAATTCAACCCCTAGCCTGGGAACATCCATGTCCATGTGCCGGGAGTCGGGCCCTAAAAAGCAAAAAAAAAAAAAACCTTTAAATCTCTGGGAAGTTTTTTTTTCCCCCTTTAGAAGATGATTCTTTGCAAAGGTTCATTGAATTGAGAGACTTCCTTTGGCTCTTCTGGGTTACTTAAAAAAAAATTTTTTTTCTTTTTTTTTTTTGGCTGCACTGTGGCATGTGGAAGTTCCTGGGTCTGGGATTGAACTCGTGCCACAAGGGAACTTCCGTAGGTTACTATTTAAATGTAATTTAAACAGCCGTCATTAATTTAATAAATCTAGGTTTTCTTTAAAGTCTTCTAGTGTGTATTACTGTACTGCTGACTGACAAAGTCCAATTCTGGATATTTTAGTCCAGAGAGAGAGGAATGCTAAAATATCCTAGGCAGTTCCCAGGATAGGAATACCTGACTCATGCCTGATGCTGCCAGCAACCTATGCAGCCTCATCCCAGAAATGAAGGAGCACACTTATTTTTCTGTAGAAGTAAATTTTGGTGGTTAGGTTCCCAGGCTAACCTTCAAAATCATGTTAAACTATGACATAGGAAAATAAAGTACCATTTGTTCTTTTGTCTACACAATCAAGTGAGATTTCAAGTACAGAGTCATAAAATTTTAGCACCGCGTTGTCTCTCAGGGCTACTGTCTAAAAAGCCCATATGACTTAATAGAGCTGGATAAAGAACTTGCATTTCTTGACTGTGCCCAGTGCCTTTTCTGGCAGGTTCTATACCTTCGCATACTTGCTAGGTATGTAAATAAATCCAGAGGGTGGAATCTTTTTCTTTTGTTCAGACAATTGGGTATTTAAATTGTGCCCTGGAACCAGAAGATCTTTTCCTCAACATCTGTTTTTATTGTTGAAGAGGTTTCTGTCAACTTCGGTAAAACTATGCACATTTTGAATGTTCTTCCTTCTGTCTATCTTTCTTCAGAGTCATAAGGGTTTTTTTGATCTCTCAAAAAAATTAAAAATCACTGTCCCACCTCCTTAAACAATCTCAGTGACCCAGTTCCTTATTCTATAGAGAAAATAGAAGTATCCTCTGTGAGTTCTTTCAAATTTCCTTTCAGGCCTCTCAAAACAAAAATGAAAAAGCAAACCCCACATCTACTATCTTTAGAGTACTCACTGCTTGTCAGAGTGACTGAATTTTGTGAACAGCCCTTTGAGAATTCTGTTCTCCCCAGGTTAGATGGGAAAATGGAGACTTGGAGAAGTAAACAAACTTGCCTGTGATTATATGGCTTCGATAGGAGGAGCCAGGATTCGGATGCATACAGTCTTGACTATGAAGCCAGCCATTGCTCCAAGTATACTTCAGTCATTGCTCTTCTTCCCTCTTGTCTCTGGAGAAGCTGTACTTTGTCACACTAACTTTTGCTTTTCATCCTACTTCTTTCTGCCAGGTCCTTGCTCTCTAGTAATTATCCCTGCTCTCTCATTCTCTTCTGTGACTCCCCTCACCTTCTAAACTTATATAAGACTTTCCTCATCCAAAACCAAAAAAAACCCCAAAACTTTTTATCTCCCCTCCCCTGCTAGAGCTGATTTTTTCCTCTTCTTTATTCCTCCGTCTCTGGCATTTCAGTGCCAGAATTCTTGATAGAATAGTCTGTTCACTGTTCTGGGACTGTTCAGTAAGGTCACTGGTGATTATTTAATTGCCATATTCTGTGGCTACCTCAGTTTTTATTTAACTTTTGAAACAGTTAATGTGATTATTACTAATTTCCCTTAGCTTCTGACAAACCTTCTCTCCTCCTTCCTTATATCCAGTATTTCCCAACTTCATTAGAACACTTTTCAAACTAATATTATTGACGGATACAAATAAGAGCTCATGAAATAATGCACACTGGGATTAAAATCGATGGCAGAAATGGCTCCAAGTAAATTAATTAACTTCGTAAATCAAAATATAATATCACAAGCACAACAAAATCAGGTAAATTATGAGGAAATGTTATTCATTGTTATCTTGCTATAAAGCGATAAACAATAGTATTTTAACAAAATAAGGATCCTCATCGGATGCTGCATTAAATGTGTTACTCTGTATTGTTTTCATTACAGTAAAGGCAAAAATTTGTTTCAAATAGGTGCATTGTAGCAAAAGAATACAAACTGTATTTTGCATTATTAATGCAGTTCGGGTAGTATCAACATTAATTGTCTCATGGACAGGCAGATCACCTAATTTAAAAAAAAAAGGTGGGGTTCCTGTTGTGGCTCGGCATTAACAAATCCAACTAGGATGCAGGTTCTATCCCTGGCCTCCCTCAGTGTGTTAAGCATCTGGCATTGCCGTGAAATGTGGTTTAGGTCACAGATGTGACATGGGGTCTCATGTTGTTGTGGTGTAGGCCAGCAGCTGCAGCTCTGATTCAGTCCCTAGCCTGGGAACTTTAATCTGCGGGTTCAGCCCTAAAAAGCAAAATAATAGTAATAATAGTAGTAATAATAATATATATTTTTTTAAAGTCTGCTTTGTTCATATTTACTTTAAAATAATCTTGTTTGGGGGTTTAAGAGTCAAAGGACTCTGCATTTCATTTAAAACTTCCATATTCCAGGCGTTCTCATCGTGGCGCAGCAGAAACGAATCCGACTAGGATTCATGAGGTTATGGGTTCGATCCCTGGCCTCGCTCAGTGGGTTAAGGATCCGGCATTGCTGAGAGCTGTGGTGTAGGTCGCAGACATGGTTTGGATCTGGCATTGCTGTGGCTGTGGCATAGGCTGGCAGCAACAGCTCCAATTAGACCCCTAGCTTGGGAACCTCCATATGCCATGGGTGTGGCCCTAGAAAGACAAATAAATAAGTAAGTAAGTAAGTAAATAGATAAATAAATAAAACTTCCATATTCTAGCTGTAAAGTCTTTGGGGAATGTACAAGTATAGTAGAAATATTTAGTAATCAGGCTTTGATTAAATAACTTCTTATATATTGAATTATAAGAAACAGGCTAGATCATTGAAGTCAAATAGATAATACCTATGGTGAAATGCTGTTTGTGCATCAGAACACAGACATAATTTGCTTTGTGGCATGTGAGTTTCTTGAGGCAAGTTATTTCTTTAAGGAGTTCCCCTGTGGCTCAGTGTAAGGATCTGGCATTATCATTGCCATGGTTCTGGTTACAGCTGTGGCATAGGTTGGATCCCTTGCCTGGGAACTTCTGCATGCCGTGAGTGTGGCAAAAAAAATAATAATTGCTTTAAATTTGTGGAAATGGGAGTTCCAAACCTTTGTGGCACAGTGGAAACGAATCTGACTGGGAACCATGAGGTTGCGGGTTCGATCCCTGGCCTTGCTCAGTGGGTTAAAGATCCGGCATTGCCATGAGCTGTGGTGTAGGTCGCAGATGCGGCTCGGATCCCATGTTGCTGTGGCTCTGATGTAGGTCAGTGGCTACAGCTCGGATTGGACCCCTAGCCTGGGAGCCTCCATATGCCGCGGGTTTGGCCCCAAAAAGGCCAAAAAAAAAATTGCGGAAATGTATAGTATTTCTTAAAAATGTATTAAAAGTAGATAAAATTTAGGAAAAAAATATTGCCATCTTTATTCCTATAATAACATGCTAGTATCTCATGAGATATACCACTGTAATTGAAACAGTTCTGATTGATCCTTAGAATTGTTTTCTTTTTAGTCTTTGTGCTTTTCCTTATACAGTTCACCCTCTTCTTCTGAATTCTTTTTTCATTTTTGGAGATCCAACAGCTTTTCTGTGAAGCATAACCTGGGCATGCAGGCAGTAGGGTTCACTGTAGAACTGTAGTATGTAGACATGATTGATTATTATCTACTCTGGACTGAGCTCTTTTGGGCAGGGTTCCTGTCTTGTTATATTCCCGTTACCTGACACATTGTAGGCATTCAGTTTTTGCCAGCAGCACTTAGTGAATGTCAACAGCAAGTGGTGGTGGGAAAAAGTCATAGGCTTTGGAGCAACAAGCCTACATAGGCAAGTAACTTCACTGATTTTCTTTAGCCTCTGCTGGCTCCCTCCTCCCCTCCTCCCTTCCTCCCTTCCCTCCTTTGCTCTCTCCCTCCCTTCCCTCTTTCTCTCCCTCCCTTCCCTCTTTCCCTCCCTCCTTCCCTTTCCTCCTTCCTTCCCTCCTACCTTCCTTCCCTCCCTCCCTCCCTTCTTTGTCTTTTTAGGACCACACCCATGGCATATGGAAGTTCCTGGGCTAGGGGTCAAATCAGAGCTGCAGCAGCTGGCCTACACCACAGCCGGAGATGCATCTGCAACTTATGGCATGGTTTGTGCTAGCATTGGATCCTTAAACCACTGAGTGAGGCCAGGGATCAAACCCTCTTCCTCATGGATACTGGTTGGGTTCATTCTTAACCTGCTGGGTTTGTTCTTAACCCATTGAACCGCAACAGGATCTCCCTAGCCTTGGCTTTCTTGCCTATAGAATGGGGATAATGTAACATACCCAGCAAGCCTGTAGGGGATGAGTAGAAAAAATATGTAGACTACACAAAAGATGGTTTTTATTATTACTGTTATTATTATTGTTTTTGTTTGTTTTTTAGGGCCGCACTTGCAGCATATTGAGGTTCCCCGGTTAGGGGGCCAGTTGGAGCTGTAGCTGCTGGCCTATGCCACAGCCACAGCAATGCCAGATCTGAGCCACGTCTGCGACCTACGCCACAGCTCAGGGCGACGCCGGATCCTTAACCCACTGAGCAAGGCCAGGGATTGAACCCGCAACCTCATGGTTCCTAGTCGGATTTGTTTCCGCTGCGCCAAGACAGGAACTCCATAAGATGGTTTTTAATATTAATTACTATTAGCTTAACTACCTAGTAATGTGGACCCATAGAACTGGTAGAATCTTAAAATCTTAGGTGTCAGTGTTGTGTCTTTTTGGCATTTCACTTCGTTGCCACCCCAACCAAAAAAGAAACGAAAAAAAATACACCCTCATGTTGTAAAAATAAGGTTTTATAATATTTCTCAATGGAAAAAGGGACAGAATTCCAAATTTTTTCTTCAACAAACTTCAAACTATTGTTATCATTTAATATGTTTCCAATAAGCCTAGATGTGAAAAGAATTCTCTTAACATTATCTTGTGATAGAAATACCTACTGCTGTCCTCTGAGCACATCCCCTACCACTTGTAGAGCATCACGCTTCTGTAAGTGATAGCACTCCTTTGCCAACTTTTTTTTTTGGTCTTTTTGTCATTTTAGGGCCACACATGCGATATGTTGAGGTTCCCAGGCTAGGGATCCAGTCGGAGCTACAGCTGCTGACCCTGTGTCACAACCACAGCAACATGGGATCTGTGCTGCATCTGCAACCTACACCACATCTCATGGCAACGCGAGATCCTGAACCCACTGAGAAAGGCCAGGGATCGAACCTGCAACCTCATGGTTCCTAGTCGGAGTCATTTCTGCTGTGCCACGATGGGAACTCCCTTTGCCAACTTTTTAAGGGTGTATATCAGATAAAAAATTTGAAATCAAAGCCAGATTTTACAGAAGCCACAGTGTTATCAGTTTAGAAATGTTTCTTAAAATAATACTATACTATACTAATAGGAGTGCCTTTTGACTAAATGTTCTCATTTATACCATCTGTATTAGTTTTATAGTGCTGCTGTAATAAATTACCAAAAACTGAGTGGCTTAAAACAACAGAAATCTCTTCCCCCAGTTCTGGAGGCCCAAGGTCCAAACTTGGCATACCAGCGGGACCATACATACTCCCTCTGGAGGCTCTGTGCTAAAATCCTTCCTTGCCTCTTCCAGCTTCTCGTGGCTGTTAGCATTCCTTGGCTTGCTTAGTTTGTGGCCACATCACTTCAGTCTCTGCTTTCATCTCCACACTACCTTCTCTGTATGCATCTTCTTTTTAATATCTTATAAGGATAGTTGATACTCTCTTTAAGGCCCACTCAGGTAATCCAGAATGATCTTACCTCAGGGTCCTTAATTACATTTACAAAGACCTTTTTTCCAAATAAGGTAACATTTTTAAGTCCCAGGAATTAATATTTGCCACTTATCATTTTGTGGACCATTCAATCTAATCCCCAAATTCTAATAAAGTGACTATTGTAACTGCTCTTGGGCTTTTCGGATTTGTTTTTAACTTTCTAAAATTTTGAAACAGTCCCAAACCTACAGGACAGTTGCAAATGCAATACCTAGAACATCTTTCAGAGTAAGATGCCAACATAATGATGATTCACCAGCCCCAAATACTTTAATGTGTATTTCTTACAAGCATGGACATTCTGCTGCATAACCATCAAAATTAGGAAATTTCCATTGAGATATTACTGCCATGTAATCCTCAGACCCAATTCAAGTTTTGCTAGTTGTTTCAATAATGTCCTTTATAGGACATTTTTGCATTTAGTTATCTATCTTTAGTCTTTTTAATTCCTTAATCTTTGCGTCATGACCTTGACACTTTAAAAAAAATTAGGAGTTCCCGTCGTGGCTCAGTGGTTAACGAATCCGACTAGGAACCATGAGGTTGCGGGTTCAATCCCTGGCCTTGCTCAGTGGGTTAAGGATCTGGCGTTGCCATGGGCTGTGGTGTAGGTTGCAGACGCGGCTCGGATCCCGCGTTGCTGTGGCTGTGGCGTAGGCCGGCAGCTACAGCTATTAGACCCCTAGCCTGGGAACCTCCATATGCCGCGAGTATGGCCATAGAAAAGGCAAAAAGACAAAAAAAAAAAAAAAAAATTATGGCCGATTATGGCCTTGACACTTTTAAAGGTTAGAGTCTAGTTATTTTGCATAATGTCCCTCAGTTTCTGTTCTCATGTTTCCTTGTGATGAGATTTAGGTCATGCATCTTTGGTAGGAATGTCACAGAAGCAATTCTCTGTCCCTCTCTGCAGCCTATCAAGTGATGTATGATTTGGTTGGATTCTTTTCATTCCATCTTGTCAAGTGGTAAGCAACTTCACTTTGACCCATTACTGAGAATTTTCACTTCCATCACTTGATTAAGGTATCTACCAGTGTTTTATACTATCCTGTAACATTACTTTTTTACTTTATAGTGAATAAATAATTTGTTGGGAGACATTTTGGATAGATATACTTATCTTGTTTGTGTTATTTATGTATTGCTGCATAAAAAAAATACCCTAAAACTTAGCTGCTTAAAACAATAAACACTTAATATCACAGTTTCTGAAAATCAGGAATCCAAGAATGGCTTAGAGTTACATGGTTCTGGCTCAAGGTCTTTTTGGAGCTTGGAGCCAAGCTGTTGCTAGGGGTTGCAGCTCTTTGAAAGCTAGAGGATCTCCTTCCAAGCTCCCTCCTTTCCAAGGTCCCTCCTGTGGTTGTTGGCAAATCTCAGTTCCTTGTGGGTTGTTGGACTGAGGGACTCATTTCCTCCCCGCATGGATTTCTCCATAGGGCTGCCTGAGTGTGCCTAAGACATAGAAGCTGGCTTCTCTCACAGTGATCTGAGGGAGGAAGAGCAACCAAATGAAAGCCCATAGTGTCTTTTATAATCTAATCTCAGAACAAAGTACCATCACTTTTGCCATATTGTGTTGGCCTCATAGACCACCCCTGGTTCAGTGTGGGAGAGAGGAAGGACCACACAAGGGTATGAATGCTAAGAGTCAGGGGTCATGGGGAACCAGCTTGGGGTCTGGTACTACACTCTTACTCAAGCAAAATTTTTTTTTATTTTTTTTGCTTTTTAGGGCCGTACTTGAGGCATATAGAAGTTCTCAGGCTAGGGTTTGAATCAGAGCTACAGCTGCCAGCCTATGGCACAGCCACAGTAACACCAGAGCTTAGCTGTGTCTGTGACCTACACCACAGTTCGTGGTAATCCCAGATCGTTTTGTTTTTTTTTTGTTTTTGGCTTCTGTCATTTTAGGGCTGCACCTGTGCCATGTGGAGGTTCTTAGGCTAGGGGTCTGATAGGAGCTACAGCTGCTGGCCTACGCCACAGGCACAGCAACGTGGGATCCGAGCTGCGTCTGCAACCTATACCACAGCTTGCAGCAATGCCGGATCCCTAACCCACTGACTGAGGCCAGGGATTGAACCTGCAATCTCATGGTTCCTAGTCGGATTTGTTTCCGCTGAGCCACAATGGGAACTCCAATCCCAGATCCTTAACCCAGTGAGCAAAGGCCAGGGGTTGAACCTGCGTCCTTATGGATTCTAGTCAGGTTTGTTATTGCTGAGCCACAATGGGAACTCCTCTAGTACTCAAAATTTTTAACTTATTTTAAAGAAATTTTTTGTTTGAACTCATGATTTCATATTTTATTCATGTGGATTATAACAATTTATTATCATTTATTTTAATACATTGTCCCCAATTTGCTTTATTCCCCATCATTTTAATACTTCTTTAAGTTTTGGCACAAAAAGATGTTTTGTCCTTTTTCTTCTGCTCTCCCTTGTTGTTGTTGTTTTGTTTGTTTTTGTCATGCCCACAGCATGAGAAAGTTCTGGGTCCGGAGTTCCCATCGTGGCATGGTGGTTAACAAATCCGACTAGGGGCCATGAGGTTGCGGGTTCGATCCCTGGCCTTGCTCAGTGGGTTAACGATCCGGTGTTGCTGTGAGCTGTGGTATAGGTCACAGATGCGGCTTGGATCCTGCATTGCTGTGTCTGCGGCATAGGCCAGTGGCTACAGCTCCGATTAGACCCCTAGCCTGGGAACCTCCACATGCTGCGGGTGCAGCCCTAAAATGACAAAAGACAATAAATAAATAAATAAAGTTCTGGGTCCAGGGATCAAGTCCACACCATAGCTGTGACCTGAGCCAAAGTAGTGACAATGCCAGATCCTTAACTTGGCTGCATCACCAGGGAACTCCATGGATCCCTTGTTCTTTTTAGTGGTGTATGATATTTAGAAACCAAGATCTGGATGCTAGATATGCTCATTGGCTTTTGTAATCTCTCTGTTTCCAAGCTTTCTCAGTATAGTCAGTGGATATAGCTAAGGAATATGTGTATATATAGATAAGTACACATATATACATTTCCATGTATATTTATATATCTATATATCAAAAACCATGACTTCGTACTGGTACATGTTATTCTAGTCTGGTACCATAGGGTTCACCCTATGTTTTTTCCTTTTAGTATTGGTATTCCTTTTCACCTTTTTTTGGCCACCCCACAGCATGTGGAAGTTCTTGGGCCAGGAATCGAATCCAAGCCTTAGCTGTGACCTATGGCCACAGCTGCAGCAGCACCGGGTTCTTAACCCACTGCACCAGGTTGGGTGTTGAACCTGCACTACTGCAGGAACAATTCCATATCCTTTACCCACTGTGTCACAGCAGGAACTCCTTGAGCTCTTTTTAAAATTGTGAATTGCTATGATATTTGTATCCATTTCAAAGTTGATTTGAAAACATTTCCCACATGTTTAAAACACTGATTAGGAGTTCCCTGGGGGCTCAGCAGGTTAAGGATACGGTGTTGTCACTGCTTTGGCTCAGGTTACTGCTGTAGCTCGGGTTTGATCTCTGGCCGGGAAACTTCCACATGCAGTGGGTTCAGTCAGTAAACAATCTAATAAATAAAACACTGATTAAATTGGTTTAAAACAAAAATTTAAGGGCAAAAATTTAAGAAAGTTGCCCTGTGGCACAGCAGCTTAAGGATCTGGTGTTGCTACAGCTATGGCACAGGTTGCAGCTGCAGTTCGGGTTCAGTCTCTGGCCTAGGAACTTCCACATGCTGAGGGTGTGCCCACCCCAGTTTGAATTCCTTTTGAGAGACAAAGAGTTAAACCCTTTATTTTCATCACTATAATAGTTAATACCCTTTATTTTTATCATTAGAGATTTGTCTATTAAAAATCTCTTAAATACAAATCTGTTTTAACTTACAGTAGCAATCCCAGAACATGCTTATGCAGTAATTTTTTTTGGTGTATGTAACCTCTTTGT
This sequence comes from Catagonus wagneri, assembly GCA_004024745.2. NCBI lineage: Eukaryota > Metazoa > Chordata > Mammalia > Artiodactyla > Tayassuidae > Catagonus > Catagonus wagneri. Next base: position 2,718,227 of record PVHT020000128.1, read on the forward strand.
TGAACCTGTAACTTGTTACGGAAATTGAATTATATAAAGTCATATGCAACATTAATATAAGGTTAAGAAGATAGTTCAGACCTTGAGGAACAACTTGAAGCCACCAGTGAATTGGCATTTGGATCATGAACATCGCTTAATCTAATCTCAGATCTGAGGTAGGGCCACCAGTGTGGCACTCCTTTTATTTTCATAGTATTTTCATTGTCTTCCAGCTTCCAGTGTTGCCGTTAAGTTGGAAACTATTCTAATTCCTGATCCTGTGTATGTGACCACTTTCCTTTCCTTTTCTGGAAGCTTATTGATTTTCTTTGTCCCCAGTGTTGTGAAATTTCATGATGTTGGGTGATGTGGATCAGTTTTCATTTATGTTGCTTGACAGTCAGTTGGTCTTGTTGAGCCTATCTATGTGAATTTGCTTATTCTGGATATTTCATATAAATGGAAACATAGTATGTGACTGTTTGTGTCTGGTTTCTTTTGCTTAGGCATAGTTTTTAAAATTTATCCAAGTCATAGTATGTATCAGTACTTAATTCCTTTTTTTTTAAGCTTCTCCATGGCATATGGAGTTCCTGGGATAGGGATCACATCTGTGCCACAGTTGCGATCTACACCACAGCAGCAGCAACACAGGATCCTTTAACCCACTAGGGTGGGCTAGGGATGGAAGGGCTGCACCTGTGGCATATGGAGGTTCCCAAGCTAGGGGTCCAGTCAGAGCTACAGCTGCCGGCCACAGCCACAGCAACATCAGATCCGAGCTGTGTATACAATCTACACCACAGCTCACAGTAATGCCAGATCCTTAACCCATCCAGCGAGGCCAGGTATCAAACCCACAACTCCGTGGTTCCTAGTCGAATTCATTTCCGCTGCGCCATGATGAGAGCTCCAGCAGGAACTTCCTTAATTCCTTTTTATAGCTGAATAATATTACATTGTATGAATATACCACATTTTCTATTTATCGGTTGATGGACTTTTAGGTTGTTTCTGTTTTTTAACTGTTAAGAATAATACTGCTATAAACATTTCTTTTCTTTCTTTCTCTCTTTCTTTCTCCCTTCCCTTCCCTTCCCTTTCCTTCCTTCCTTCCTTTCGCTTTTTAGGAAGCGAAAGGAGGCATATGGAAGTTCCCAGGCTAGGAATCACATTGGAGCTATAGCTGCTGGCCTAGGCCACAGCCACAGCAGCGCAGGATCCAAGCCCCATGTGTGATCTGTACCGCAGCTTACAGCACAATGGCCCACCAAGCAAGGCCAGGGATCGAACCCACATCCTCATGGATACTAACTAGTCAGATTCGTTTCCGCTATGCCACAACAGAAACTATATGTTTTCATTCTCTTGGATATATACCCAGGAGTGGAATTGCTGGATCGTGTAGTAATTCTTTTTAATTTTTGGGGAACTGCCAGACTGTTTTCCAAACTGGATGCACTATTTTATATTCCTACCAGCAATTTCTGATATTCACCAATGCTTGCTATTTTATTATAGCTTTCCTAGTAGGTGTCAAATGATGTGTTGTAGTGTTGTGATTTACATTTCTCTAAGGACTAAATGATGTTGAACATCTCTTCATGGTGCCACACTGGCCATCTATATGTTCTCTTTGGAGTATATGTATCTTTTGCCCATTTTCAAATTGGGTTGTGTTTTTATTGTTGAGCTGTAAGAATTTGTTTATATTTGGATACTTAATTATTAGTAGACAATGTGATTTCCAAAATTTTTCTCCCCTTTTGTAAGTTTGCCTTTTTACTGCATGGATGTACTAAAGTTTTAAATTTGATGAAGGCCAGTTTACCCAGTTTTTCTTTTGTTGCTTCTGTATTTGGCATCCCATCAAAGAAACTATTGCTGATCCAAGGATGTGAAGATTTACATTTATGTTTTCTTCTAAGAATTTTATAATTTTTTTTTCTTTAAGGCCACAGGGGCAGCATGTGGAAGTTACCAGTCCTGGGGTTGAATCAGAGCCATAGCTTCTGGTCTACACCACAGCTATAGCAACACAAGATCTGAGCTGCATTTGTGACCTATACCACAGCCCAAGGCAATGCCAGATCCTTAACCTCCTGGGTGAAGCCAGGGATCAAACCGGCATCCTCATGGATACTAGGGCATTTGTTTCTGCTGAGCCACAACAGGAACTGAGTTTTATAATTTTAACTCTTACATTTAGATCTTTGGTCTATTTTTTTCAATTTTTAATTGTAAAATTCATAAAAAATGTTACCATTTTTCCCATTTTAAAATATACAGTTCAGTGGTATTAAGTACATGCATATTGTTATGCAGCCATTGGTACTGTCCATTTCCGGAACACTTTTCATTTTTCAAAACTGAAAGTCTAGGAGTTTCCTGGTAGCTTGTCAGGTTAAGAAACTGGTGTTTTTACTACTGTTACATAGGTTTAATCCCTGGCCCAGGAATTTCTGTATACTATGGCCACGGCCAAAAACCAAAAAACAAACCAAAATAACCCCCTGAAAGTCTATACCCATTAAATAATGACTTCTCATCTTTCTCACTAGCCTTTAGCACCAACCATCGTACTTTCTCTGATTTTGACTAGGATCCTCATGTAAATGGGATTGTATAATATTCATCTTTTTGTGACTGATTTATTTCAAAGCACATTATTCTCAAAGTTCATCCATGTTGTCAGAATTTCCTTTCTTTTTAAGGCTATTTATTCTTCCTTTATGTGTGTATGTATTTGCCTGTCCTTTCATCTGCTGTTGGACACATGGATTGTTTACATGTGTTATTGTGAATAATTCTGCAGTCAGCATGAGCGTATCTTTTCAAGATCTTGCTTTCAATTGTTTTGGGTATATATATCTAGAAGTAGAATTGCCGGATCATATGGTTATTTTGAATTTTTGAGTAACTGTCATACTGTTTTCCACAGTGGCATACATTTTACAAGTTAAATTTTGTATGTGTTATGAGGTAGCTTACTGAGTTCGTCTTTTGCATGTGACTGTCTAGTTGTCCTAGCACCATTTGTTGCAAAGGCTATTCTTTTCCACATTTGTTTTGGCAGCATTATCAGAAACCAACTGGCCATAGATAATGTATGGGTTTGTTTCTGAACTCTCAGTTCTTTGCCATTGTATGTATGTCTGTTCTTAGGCCAGTACCATACTGTCCTGAATACTGTAGTTTTGTATTAAGTTTTGAAATCATTAAGTATGAATCCTCCAGCTTTGTTCTTCCCTTGCATTCCCATGTGAACTTCAGCTTTTTTTTTTTTTTAGCGCCACACTTGTGGCATCAGAAAGTTCCCAGGCTAGGAGCTGCAGTTGCCACCCTTCGCCATAGCAACACAGGATCTGAATGGCATATGTGACCTACACCACAGCTCAGCTCATTAACCCACTGAGCAAGGCCAGGAATCAGAGCTGTGTTCTTATGCATATTAGTCGGGTTTGTAAGCCACAGAGCCACATCAGGAATTCTGTTCTGTTCTGTTTTATTCTATTCTATTTTTTTTTTTTTTAAGGGCCACACCCACAGCATATGGAGGTTCCCTGGCTAGGGGTCAAACCAGAGCTACAGCTGCTGGCCACAGCAACAGCAATGCTGGATCAGAGCCATGTCTGCAACATACACCATACCTCACGGCAAAGCCGGATCCTTAACCCACTGAGCAAGGCCAGGGATCGAACCTGGGTCCTCATGGATGATAGTCAGATTCGTTTCCATTGAGCCACAATGGGAACTCTCTCCATCTTTGTTTTTTTATCTACTTTTTGAAAAACTTATTCTCAGAATGTTGGCTTGCTTGCTTGTTTTAAGAATTTTGCTCTTGTTTCTTAGAAGCTGTAATGTCTCTTAGCTTTAAGGATATTCCTTCTCTTGACTAAGGATATTCAGTTTTTTGTTTTGACTTTTTCTTCTTGCATGATCTTTGTTTTCTCCTTTTTTTTTTTGTCTTTTTGCCTTTTCTAGGACCACACCCGTGGCATGTGGAAGTTCCCAGGCTAGGGGTCTAACTGGAGCTGTAGCTGCTGGCCTACACCACAGCCACAACAAGGTGGGATCCAAGCCGCATCTGCAACCTACACCACAGCTCACAGCAACGCCGGATCCTTAACCCACTGAGCAAGGCCACGGATCGAACCCGCAACGTCACGATTCATGGTCGGATTCGTTAACCACTGAGCCATGACGAGAACTCCTCTCCTATTTTTTTTCTTCAGTTTGTTTTGATCTTTATCTTTCATTTTGAAAGTCACAGACACAGCAATACCAGATCCTAGCTTCATCTGCACCCTACACTACAGCTAATGGCAATGCCAGATCCTTAATGCACTGAACAGGGCAAGGGATTGAACTTCTGTCTTTTCAGATACTAGTTGGGTTCCTTACTGCTGAGCCACAATGGGAGTTCTATAGTTTTATCTTCATTAGTTTTAAGATTTCTACCCCGAAACAACATGTAATAATGTTTTGGATGTTGTTAGAATTTATGTGAATGTAACGGATATATGTATATATAACTGATTCACTTTGCTTACACCTGAAAATAACACAACATTATAAGTCAACTATACTCCAATCAGATTTTTAAAATATACAAAAACATTGACATCTTTCATTAAAAAAATTCTTTGCATATGTATTATGAAAATATATACATTTTAAATAATATGCATTTTCAGTGAACACAAATATGCCAACACATATTTTAAAATTTATTCCCACCATAACAGACATTTGTTTCCAAGTTTTTGCTGCTACAAATACCAAAGCATCAGTATCTATATAGATGTCTCTTGGTGCATAGAAGAATTTCTCTTTTACAGTCAGTAAAATTGGCTATAGAGTGTGAGCCTTTTTATTTCTGTAAAGTAATGCCAGATTGTTTGGCAAAGTTTTTAGACACCCAGCTATAGGATTTGAGCATTTCTAGTTAACTTTTTTCTTTAAAAAATTTCATTATTATGAATATAACACGTTACGTAAAAGTATACAAAAACAGATATCCAATAAACTTAAGTGAAATGTTCGATATATCCAAACATTGAGTAATCCGTAACAGATTTCCATGTGCCCCATGACCCGTTGTGTTTATTCTCAGTTACCTCTTCCACCTTTACTGGATTATTTTGAATCCAGTCCCAAACGTCATATCATTTTATCTTTAAATAAATCAGAATATATTACTGAGAAGTAATGCAGCGGTTCTCAGTAGGGGCAGTTTTGACCACTGAGTGACATTTGGCACTGTAAACGTTTTTAGTGTCACAGCTGGGAGGCTTCTGGGTGCTATTGGCATCTAGTAGGTGGAGGCTAGGGAGCAAACATCCTACTGTGCATGGGACAGCCCCTCAAAATGAAGAATTATCCTGCCCCAAATTGAGAAACCTGAGATAAGGGCTCTTAAAAAAGTCACACATACAACACGATCATACAGTTATCACATCTAAAAATATGAACAGGAGTTTCCATCATGGCTCAGTGGTTAACGAATCCGACTAGGAACCGTGAGGTTGTGGGTTCGATCCTTGGCCTTGCTCAGTGGGTTGATGATCCAGCGTTGCCATGAGCTGAGGTGTAGGTCACAGATGCGGCTCGGATCTGGCATGGCTGTGGCTGCGGCATAGGCCGGCGGCTACAGCTCCGATTAGACCCCTAGCCTGGGAACCTCCATGTGCCACGAGTGCGGCCCTAGGAAAGGCAAAAAGACATAAATAAATAAATTAAGAAATAAATAAAAATATAAACAGTAACTTCTTGATATCCAGTTACATTTTTCTTTCAGATTTTATTCTTTTTTACATTTGAATTGTTTGAATCACTATTGTATAAAAAGTCAACTAATTGCATTTGGTTGATGTCTTTTAAGTCTTTGGTAATATGTAGTTATCCCTTTTTTCTTACACTTTTTTTAAATGATTTTTATTTTTTCTTTGATAGCTGGTTTACAGTGTTGTGTCAGTTTTCTACTGTACAGCAAAGTGACCCAGTCACACATACATATATACATTCTTTTTCTCATTTATCCTCCATCATGTTCCATCGTAAGTGACTAGATACAGTTCCCAGTGCTATACAGCAAGATTTCTTTTTTGTTGAATAAAACTGGTCTCATGTTCTGTTTAATGTCCACGTTCTCTAGGTCTTGCTGATTATATACTCGGGTACTTAAGCAGATTTGTAAGCAGTCCTCCTATTTTTGGTCCTACTTCCAGAAATTGCTTGTGCCATCAATTTCTGAGCCTTTTTAAATTTGGTTCCTTCTTAATTTTTTCCCACGAATTAAGATTCACCTTGTTGGGATTGCTAAATCACCATCACTCATCAGTCTGCTTTTTAGCTTCCAGAAATTTTGTTGCTTTTGTCTCCTCTCCTGTTATTTGTATTTATGAGTTTAAGTCTTGAAAAAAATGTTGATTTTTATTTTCATATAATTTTGGTTTTTTTTAGGGCTACACCTGCAGCGTGTGGAAGTTCCTAGGCTAGGGGTCAAATTGGAGCTGGAGTCATATTTTAACAAGATTTTGAGAGAGAGAAAAAGTTGTGTTTTCAGTCTGTCTCTTTGCCTGGAAGTCTGAGATGCTTTCAGTGGTTCTTCCTGTATATGTTTCTAAATACATGCTGTTGTTATATTATACCAAAATTTATATTTGTAGGAATTATAAAAGAACAGGTACTCTATTTTTAAAAAATTTTTACTATAGTTGATTTACATTATTTTGTTAATTTCTGCTGTACAGCAAAGTGACCCAGTCATCCTTATATATATATATTTTTTTCTCACATTATTTTTCACCATGTTCTATCACAACTGATAGTATATAGTTCCATGGCTATACAGCAGGACAGAACAGGCACTTTAAAAGTCATAAGGGGGAGTTCCCCTTGTGGCTCAGTGGTAAACAAACCCAAATAGCATACAAGAGGACACGGGTTCAATCCCTGGTCTTGCTCAGTGAGTTAAGGATCCGCTGTGGCTGTGAGCTCTGGTGTAGGTCGCAAACGCCGTTTGGATCCCACATTGCTGTAGCTGTGGCATAGGCTGGCAGCTACAGCTCCGATTGGATCCCTGTCTGGGAACCTTCATATGCCACAGGTGCAGCCCTAAAAAGACAAAAAGATAAAAAAGAAAGTATTGGAGAAAAAAGGGATGGAGTTCCCATCATGGCTTAGTAGTAACAAACCTGACTAGTATCCATGATGACTCAGGTTCGATCCCTGGCCTTGCTCAGTGGGTTAAGGCTCTGGTGTTGCCATGAGCTGTGATGCAGGTTGCAGACATGGATCGGATCCCACATTGCTGTGATTATGGTGTAGCCCAGCAGCTGCAGCTCTGATTTGACCCCTAGCCTGAACTTCCATATGAGGCAGGTGCAGTATAAAAAGAACCCCCCCAAAGAAAGTATTGGAATTTATTTATTTATTTATTTATTTATTTTTAGGGCCACACCCGTGGCATATGGAGGTTTCCAGGCTAGGGGTCTAACAGGAGCTGTAGCCGCTGGCCTTCGCCACAGCCACAGCAACGTGGGATTGGAGCCGCATCTGCAACCTACACCGCAGCTCACGGCAACACCGGATCCTTAACCCACTGAACAAGGCCAGGGATCGAACCCGCAACCTCATGGTTCTTGGTCAGATTCGTTAACCACTGAGCCACGATGGGAACTCCCGGAATTTACTTATTTAAAAAAATAGTTCATGAGTTCCCACTGTAGTACAGTGGGTTAAGGATCTGGCATTGTCTGTTGTGGTGTAAGTTTAATCCCCGGCCCTGCGCAGTGGGTTAAGGATCCTGCATTGCCATAGCTGTGGCACAGGTTGCAGCTGCAGCTGGCATTTTATTCCTGGCCTGAGAACTTCAATTTGCTATAGGTGTGGCCATAGAAAAAAAATAAAAATAGTTCATGATTTTCTCCTAGATTAATATGTAACCTTTAAAAAATGGCTGCTGTTGGAGTTCCCACTGTGGCATAGTGGGTTTAATGATCTGGCTTGTCTCTGTGCAGGCACTGGTTCCATCCCATCCTGGGGATTAAGGATCTGGCCTTGCTGCGTCTGTGGTGTAGGTCACAGCTCCAGCTCAGATTCAGTCCCTGGCCCGGGAACTTGTATATGTTGTGGGGGTGGCTAAAAAAGAAAAAAAAAAGCTGCTATCTTTAAATTTAGCTAAAGCTAAATATAAATATTTAGCTAATTTAGCTAAAGCTAAATAAAAATATACCTGCTAAGATTAAATACTCTTTGGTGCTTTAAGGACCCTGGGGACTATACCAGTATTTCAAATCTGAAGAGATATCGATCGCCTGAAATAAAATACTTTTATCATGATTTTCTTCCCTTAATAGTTTTTTTTTTTTAAAGCCACACCCGTGGCATGTGGAAGTTCCCAGGCCAGGGATCAAACCTGTGGTGCTACAGTTGCAACCTGCACCACAGCTGTGGAACCCCGGATCCTTAACCCACTGCACAAGGGAACTTCCAATAGTATTTTAAAATGTTAAAAATATTTCTCTTGGGCCAATGGCTTTTAGTAACAGGATAGGGTGTGTTTGTTTTTTTTTTTTTTTTAGTATTTAGCGGAATTAGACCTTTGTTATTTTGCTGGAAAACTGCTATGGTTATAATTGTTGAAAGGCCCTGTTATTGAGTCCTGTTCTGTTTAGAGACTAAATAAAGGGTATTATCAGGTAGCTTTGCTGTATAACAAACCCCGAAACTTAAAACAATTTTTTTTCCCTTAGGATTCTGTGGATTGACTTGGTGGTTTTGTTTCATGTGTTATCAGCACGTTAGTTCTATGGCTGTATGCAGCTGGCGTCAGGGTTAGAAGGTCCAGTAAGAGCACTCGCACATGCCTTGATGCTGACTCTGGACTGAAATGTGCACTTCTGCCCCTCAAATGGCCTTTCCAGCAAGATAGCCTGCACCTCCCGTGTGCTGGCTTAGAGCTCTGAAAGAGCAGGAGGAAAAGCTGTCAAGCCTCTTAAAGCGCTAGACTTGTAACTTGACATACATAGTGTTATGTTTGCAGTCATTCTTTTTGGTCAAGCAAGATGCAAGCAAGACCAGCTGGGATTCAAGGGGAAAGGAAATTGACTGCTTCTTGATAGGAGAAGTATGTTCTTATAGGGAGGGAGAGCTTCTTGGCACCCATCTTTGGAGATTATTTATTGCAGGGGAAATTGTAGTAAGCATTGTTTTAGTAACATATGTACTTCTTGGATAAGGTCATGTAGTAGAATTTTGCTTCTTTGGATTCATTAAAAGCAATTCTAATGGTTGGGTAATAAGTTAACATTTTTTCTCAAATGTTAATTGAAAGAAATTTTTTTCTGAGGATTTTTTTGACCAGTCAATAAGGAGGAGAGAAGAAGAGTGGAGGATAAGGGGAAGGCTTTGTGATGTGAAATCTAAAAATATTGGAGTTCCCATCGTGGCTCAGTGGTTAACGAATCTGACTAAGAACCATGAGGTTGCGGGTTCGATCCCTGGGCTCGCTCAGTGGGTTAAGGATCCGGTGTTGCCGTGAGCTGTGGGGTAGGTTGCATATGTGGCTCGGATCCTGCATTGCTGTGGCTGTGGCGAAGGCCGGCAGCTACAGTTCCTGTTAGACCCCTAGCCTGGGAACCTCCATATGCTGCGGGTGCGGCCCTAGATAAGGCAGAAAGACCAAAAAAAAAAAAAAGGAAATCTAAAAATATGTTTGTTTTGGAGTTCCTTCTATGGTGCAGTGGGTTGAGAATCTGACTGCAGCGGCTCGGGTTGCTGCAGAGGCACGGGTTCAATCCCTAGCCCACTGCGGTGAGTTAAAGGATATGGTGTTGCTGCAGCTGTTGCTTGAAATCAGTCCCTGGCCCAGGAATTTCCATATGCCACGAGTACGGCCATGAAAAATTAAATGAATAAATAATGTGATTGTTTTCGGCAGAAGTGTAGCTATTTTCTTGGACATTTTTTTTTTTTTTTGTATTTTTAGGGCCACCACCTCGGCATATGGAGGTTCCCAGGCTAGGGGTCCAATCGGAGCTGAAGTCACTGGCCTACACCACAGCCACAGCCCTGCCAGATCCTTAACCCACTGAGCAAGGCCAGGGATTGAACCTGCAACCTCGTGATTCCTAGTCGGATTCGTTTCCACTGCCCCAGGATGGGAACTCCTGTCTTATCTTTTTTATTTGTATCTTTTTTTTACCCCAACTCTATGGAGGTATAATTGACATAAAACATAGTGTAAGGTTATATATTGTTGATTTGATATTTAGATATTGCAGAGTGTTTACCACTATAATGTTAGCTGACTCCTTCATCATGTCCCATAATTGGTATTTCTTGGATACTCGTGTTCGTTACCGCGGAGTCATGACAGGAACTCCATAATTAGTATTTCTTTTTTGTAATGATAACATTTTAAGATCTACTTGCTTAGCTACTCCTTTAGCAAGTTTCAAATAAATAATATGGGTTTTTTGGGGTTTTTTTTGTCTCTTTAGGACCGCACCGCCGGCATATGGAGGTTCCCAGGCCAGGGGTCCAGTTGGAGCTGTAGCCACTGGCCTATGCCAGAGCCACAGCAACATACGACCCGAGTCGCGTCTGCACCCTACACCACAGCTCACAGCAGTGCCGGATCCTTAACCCACTGATCAAGGCTAGGGATCAATCCCTTTTCCTCATGGATGCTAGTTGGGTTCATTAACTGCTGAGGCACGACAGGAACTACAATAATATGTTTTTTTTTTTGGTCTTTTTGCCTTATCTAGGGCCGTACTTGTGGCATATGGAGGTTCCCAGGCTAGGGGTCTAACAGGAGCTGTAGCTGCCAGCCTTCGCCACAGCCACAGCAGTGCGGGATCCAAGCCGCGTCTGCAGCCTACATCATAGCTCATGACAACGCTGGATCCTTAACCCACTGAGCAAGGCCAGGGATTGAACCCGCAACCTCATGGTTCCTAGTCGGATTCTTTAACCACTGGGCCACGACGGGAACTCCAATAATATGGTATTTTTAACTGCAATCACCGTGCTGTACATTAGATCCCTAGTTGTCTAATAACCGGAAGTGTGTATTCTTTGACCAGTGTCTCCCCATTTCTCTTCACCCCTCATCCCCAAGTTGCTTTGTTTAGCCTAGTGCTAGAGACTAAGGAAAAGGAAATGAAAAGATCCATGTATGTACTGAGATTAAACAGTTACGTTCTCACAGTTCCCTAGTAACTCAGTGGATTAAGGGTTTGGCATTATCACTGCTTTGACTCTGGTTACAGCTTTGGCGCAGGTTTGCTCGCTTTGCTGGTAACTTTTGCATGCCATGACCGAAACCCTCCCCCCAAAAAAAAGAAAGAAAAAGAACCCCCCCCCCAAAAACTATTTCTTTCTTATAGCAGTAAAATATAATTACTGGGTTCTTTTACCTTGTTTTTTTTGTTTGTTTTGTTTTTGTTTCGTTTTGTTTTCTCTTTTACCTTCTATTTTTGAAGTTTTTCCTTAAGAATTTAAAAGCCTAAAAACCAGGGAGGTGACTTTTTTCGTGGTTCCCTGTATGTTCTGGAAAGTGTTGGGTAAAATTGAGTCATAGGAAGGAAGAATTTTATACTGCTAGCCTTCTTACCAAGACCCTCACATAAGTCATGGTCTTGATAACACACATGAGGCTGACTAGGCTGTGATTTGTTCACTTGATTCATAATGTTTTCATACTTTTCCTATTACCATACCAAAGAACAGCTTCTTTGCCTGCCACCTCTTTGTTGATCTCAAAAACACTCTCAGGAGTTCCCTGGTGGCTTATTAGCAAGTTAAGGATCTGGCGTTGTCACTGCTGTGGCTCTGGTTACTGCTGTAGCAAGCAAGGGTTTGATCCCTGGCCTGGGAACTTCTGCATGCTGCAAGTGTGCCCCCCCCCCCCCCACAAAGTGCTCTCGGAATCCTCAAGTAGCACCACTGTTTTGATATATAGGCATTAAACATTCCCTATAGGTTGTAATTGGTCAGATCTGCCATATCAGAAACTGGTTACAAGAGCTATGATTTGTTCTTAATATTGGTAAGTATAAAGTGTTTTTAAAACATGAAACATGTAGTACCAAACCTTTCTCCAGACTGACTCTGGACTTGTATTTTCTGTCTGGTCCTTCCTCAGCCTTTGTTGCAGGTGAAATGGATAGCCTTTTAGATTGTGAATTTCATCATAGGAAAATAGAAACTGTTCATTTGTCTTATTGTCATGGTACTGCAATATCTTACCCCAAGATAGTAGTAAATGTTTCTATTACTGTATAGAAGATACTTCATTAAATGGCATCTTAAGTGATGTCGTTGTGAAAAAAGAACCACCTCTAAGCTTAAAGTGTAACTTTGAAAAGACATTTCTTCAGATGTACCTATTCACACTTTTGTTAATACTGTTCAGTGTCTCATTTTGGAGGTTGAACTGTTCCAGGGAGATGGAAAAAATCTTTTTCTATCAGTGGGTGTTTTGAATAGTCCTTCTAAAAATGTAATCTCAGGCTTGAGAATTGGTTCTTTTTTTTTTTTTCCCCCTGAGAGTTCCCTTCGTGGCTCAGCAGATTTCAAACCCGACTAGTATCCATGGGGATGTGGGTTCAATCCCTGGCCTTGCTCAGTGGTTTAAGGATCTGGCATTGCTGTGAGCTGTGCTGTAGATTGCATTCATGGCTCGGATCTGGCATTGTTGTGGCTGGCGTGGGCCATCAGCTGCAGCTCTGATTCGACCCCTAGCCTGGGAACTTTCATATGCTGCAGGCACAGCCTAAAAGCAAGAAAGTAAATAAATAATAAACTTGTATTTTCTGTGCTTTGAATCACAGGTGAGACAGCTTTGCAAGTATGTAGCAAGTCTTCTAGCATAGTAAAATTTAACACTAAACTATCGGTCACTTATGGAGATTGTCAGTACATAGGAAGACTTGTTTTACTTGTGAGCAGATTCATCATCTTGAACTCTTTAGGTTAGTGTTGGAGAACTGAAAAATGGAAACTGCTTTGAGAGAGTGAAGAGTAAAGTCCATGAGAAGTGTTATTTTAAGTTTCAAGGATTTACAGTTTTAGGTGAACAGTCTTTATATATTTCAAAACATCGGAGTTCAAAAACTTAAACTTACGATATTTACTAAAAATATTGTATGTGTGGGGGTTTTGAGGGGGCATAGTTTTACAGGATATAATGGGGAAAGGGTGTCATTTTTATCTTTTTTTGAGGTCATCATTGTCCTGCTACTGTTAAGTAGCCCAGAAGCACACCAAGATAATGGTAGCACCATTTGTTTAATTCCCCATTTTCTCAAGCCTGGGATTTGGTACCTGGTAATTGACTTTTTTTTTTTTTTTAATAATTAGCTCTTTACGTTTTTTAGGCTTACTTATTCTTTAGATTTACTGGTTTTAAGAGTTTACTCATTTTCTGTGTAATTGTTGATTGGGGTGGAGTCAGCTGGTGTAGATCCTGGTTATTCAGATACCAGGAAGGGAGCTGATTTCTCAGCATTTCATTATTTTCTTTGTATCTTAATGAGTGGTGGAATCTTTTGTCATAGACGCTCCACCATCTGTCTTTTAGCACATGGACTCTTCCCATCTACCTGGCTATGTTTCACCCTCATTTTGTAAATAGTGTTGAAGAGCACTGACCCCTGCCTTAGTAACTGAAAAGAGAGTTAATTTCAGATCCTGGTAGAGATTCTGTGTGCAGTCTAACCTGCCCTGACAAGTTAGCTACCACTGATAGTCCACTCTAGGAGTTGTTAGCAAGGAACAGCTATTTTTGTTTTGCTTTTGGTACCATGTGTACCTCCCTAATATTTTTGTCCACTTACTTACTGTAAGTGACAAGTAGTTTCTAGAAGAGTTGTGATTTTCCTATCATAACGCTGTCATTTACTTAGTCATTTTTTACTTTGGCTTTGATTGCCAAAATTCTAAGCTTGTTCTTTGTTAAGTATATGATCCTGTGCTGCAGTATCGGAATATTACTGCCTTTCCAAGTGCCATACTCATTGAATCTAAGGAATCTAAGATACTGTCAGTTGGAAGATGTACTACTAAGAAAGAAAAGATTGCCAGTTAAGCTGACATACCATTGATTACACTATGCAGTTTAATTTCAGGTATTTTTTTTTAAAGTTTTACCATCAGTGAAAGATGGAATTATCTTTCTCTAGATGCTAACATTACTGTGTGTAATTGTAACAATCTGTTCTTGAACATATATTTACTAGGTACTTCCCAAGGACCGGGAACTGTGCTGGAGGTCAGGTCCCTATTTGTCCTTGAGTTGAGAGACTCTAAATAATTACACATTATAATAATATAAACCATGCTGAGTTGCTAAAGCAGCTTACACTTTTCCATCATAGTATTTAACAGGAAATGGAATGGAAATGGGAGAGAAGGTCCTCTAGAAAATTTGTCTTTAAGGACATTTAGCTGAAGGCTAAAGGTGCATGGAGGTGGGAGTGCCAGAGTATTCCAGGCAGACGGTTCCTAGAGTCTTGGGCTGGTTGAAATTTAAAAGCTAATTAATAAAGGAAAAAAAGTTCGGGTTAAGGATCCAGTGTCACTGCAGCAGCTCCGATTGCTGCTCTAGTGAGGGTTTGATCCCTGGCCCAGGAACGTCCACATGCCATGGTGGGGCCAAAAAAAGGAAAAAGTTTTGAAATGAGTAAATGGTAGTTCATATAGGTAAAATAAGGTCTAGGAAAGGTTTTTGATCTTCAATAATGAACAAAGAATATTGTCTTTAACAGAACATTTCCATCTAGTGAGTGTTGCTGAAGTGCTCAAAGAAATGAACTCTATGATTCTCTAGTGTTATCCAGTCTTACCCCAAAACACCTGTTTCATTCGCATTCAGTAATTAAATATTGATATACTCTGTATGTCACTATAGACTTTTTTCTTTCCTATACTATAGGTGATTAGGCCCAGTTGGACTGAACTTCCCCTTGGAAGTTGTTTATGTGCTTTTGTTTATTATCTTATTTGCAAGTGTTTGAACACCAGTTCTGCTTGATACTGTGGTAGGCATTCCTCCACTCGTTCAGACATTTGAGTGTCTCTTATGTTCTAATCTGGAAAATGCAGTAAAGACTATAATATACCTTTTCTCTAACTCAAAGAATTTATTTATTTATTTATTTATTTATTGTATTTTTGCCTTAGCTAGGGCCGCACCCGTGGCATATGGAGGTTCCCAGACTAGGGGTCTAACAGGAGCTGTAGCTGCCGGCCTTTGCCACAGCCACAGCAATGCGGGCTCCGAGCCATGTCTGCAACCTACACCACAGCTCACAGCAACGCCGGATCCTTAACCCACTGAGCAAGGCCAGGGATCGAACCTGCAACCTCATGGTTCCTAGTCAGATTCGTTAACCACTGAGCCACGACGGGAACTCCTCAAAGAATTTAGAATTAAGTGTTCAAGGGGTAGAGATAAGGGTAACAGAAGTTAACTTTTGATAGTTGTGGATAAAAAAAAAATTCATCGTAAAATATTACTATGAAGTACCGTATATGATACTAGGTTTGTATAATACAGTTAATAAACACAGTAAGCTACTTGGAGAAAGAAGGAAATCCTTGGGGAATAGGAAAATTTTTTTTTTCCATCTTAAAAGCAGTCTTTTTCATTGGATGGTGTTTTGTGTGGATGTGGATGTGGTTATCTGTGTGTGTTTTTTTGTTTTTGTTTGCTTTTTAGGGCCACACCTGCGGCATATGGAAGTTCCCACATTAGGGGTTCAGTTGGAGCCACAGCTACAGACCTTCGCCACAGCCATAGCAACATGGGATCCAAGCCACGTCTGCAACCTACACCACAGCTCACAGCAACCCCCGATCCCTGAGCCACTGAGCAAGGCCAGGATCAAACCCACATCCTCAGGGATACTAATTGGATTCGTTTCCACTGGGCCACAATGGGAACTCCATGTGGTTGTGTTTTAACAGCATAAACGTGCTATTGTGAAGATAGGTGAAAGTGAACTGGAGTCTAGCCTTCGTAAAACAATTTTTAACCTCAGGTTCATAATTGGGTTAATAATATGCGTTGTCAGAATTTCATGTTGGTTTCTTCTTTGTGAAACTTTAAGCATGCCAAACAAATATGAATACCTTCTAACTCAACTGTAATTTATTTTATAGAAATGTAAGTCATGTAAGTCTGAACTCACTTTTATTTAAAACTTCTTTCCTGGAGTTCCCGTTGTGGTGCAGCAGTTAACGAATCCGACTAGGAACCATGAGGTGGCGGGTTCGATCCCTGGCCTCGCTCAGCGGGTTAACGATCCGGTGTTGCCATGAGCTGTGGTGTAGGTTGCAGATGCGGCTTGGATCTCATGTTGCTGTGGCTCTGGCGTAGGCCGGCAGTGACAGCTCCAAATACACCCCTAGCCTGGGAACCTCCATATGCCACAGGTGTGATCCTAAAAAGCAAAAAAAAAAGAAAAGAAAAGAAAAGAAAAACTTATTTCCTATAGTTGAGTTTTCCACTTTCTGAATATAGACCACATTATACTCCAGCTTCCTGATTCCAGCCCCCTTGTCTTCCCTCCCAGTGCCCCTTTATTAAAATGTAGCCTAGTTGCATAACTAAAATCAATAATGAGTCTAAAGAATTTATTTATTTATTTATTTATTTATTTATTTATTTGAATTTTATGGCTGTACCAACCTGCACTTCTGCAGGAACCTGAGCCACTGAAGTCAGATTAAGAAAGATTTTTTTTCCCTGTTAAAGTATGGTTGATTTACAGTGTTTCTTCAGTTTCTGTTGTACTGCAGAAGGACCCAGTCACACATAATTCCCTGTGCTGTACAGTAGGAGCCCATTGCCCATCCATTTCAAATATTACAGTTTGTGTCCACCAACCCCGAACTCTTTGGTCATCCCACTCCCTCCCCATTCCCCCCTGGCAACCACAAGTCCCTTTATCATGCCCATGATCAGTTGCTGTTTTGTAGATAGGATCATCTGAGCCATATTTTAGATTCTACATATAGGTGATAACATACAGTATTTGTCTTTCTCTTTCTGACTTCACTTAGCATGAGAATCTCTAGTTCCATCCTCGTTGCTGCAGATGACATTACCTCATTCTTCTTTATGGCTGAGCAGTATTCCATTGTGTATATGTACCACATCTTCTTAATCCATTCATCTGTCGATGGACATTTAGGTTGTTTCCATGTCTTGACTGTTGTGAATAGTGCTGCAATGAACTGAACATAGGGGTGCATATATCTTTTTCAGTGCAAGTTTTGTACGGATACATGCCTAGGAGTGGGATTGCTGCGTCATATATTTAGTTTTCTCAGGTACCTCAATACTGTTTTCCATAGTAGTTGTACCAGTTTTACATTCCCACCAGCAGTGAAAGAGGGCACCCCTTTCTCCACACCCTCTCCAGCATCTGTTACTTATTGACTTGTTAATCGTGGGTGTTCTGACCATTGTGAGGTGGTACCTCCTAGTAGTTTTGATTTGCATTTCTCTAATAATTATAGTGATGTTGAGTATTTCTTCATGTGCCTATTGGCCATCCGTGGAAATAATTTTCTTTAAAAATTTTTTAATTCTTTGAATTCCTTGTTGTACCTTAGGATAATTAGGATCTCCTTTGTTACATGGAATTTTAGATCATATGTATTTTATAAATATAAGTACAATAAGGTACCTTACTTAGCTTTACTTTCTAGGTTGTGGTATAAATAATATAAGCTTTCAGTGTTTGAAATTTTACAGTACAACAGATAGGATTATATAAATGACAAATTTTGCTAATATCTTTATATAGCATATCATTTCCCTTTTAAAAAATATGTGTTTCATGAGAAAAGTGATTTTTTCCCCTTTTTAATTTTGAGAAACTGTTTTAAGCCAGAAACATATCAGCTACGTATTTGATCGCTGCCGAAAACTATCAGCGTTGTCACACAAATAGCACTTGTAAAGATTTACTGGAACTTGGCAAAAGTAACTTAAAAAAAAAAGACTTGTCTCTGAAAATTAATAGAAACATGTAATCTGCCTAGAAAGGGAATTTAGGTTGTGGTAACCATATCTGAAAAGCTGCTCATACATGGGCTTTCTCTTGATGTAAACATTCTCTTAAAATACTTTGAACACAACATTATGAATGTACTTAATACCACTGAACTGTATTGTATACTTAAAAAATAGATAAGATGGTACATTTTATGTTATGTGTACTTTACCACAATAAAAAAGAAAAAAAAGCCACACTGAAATAATTTGTAGTCCAAGTAGAGAGAGAAAGTATAGATAAGAGAAATAACTTTAGGGCAGTATTAGCATGTTGTTTAGATTTCTCTGTCATGGTTAAAAATCTTTTATTCTATTAAAAAAAATATTTTTTTGGCTGCCCCCACAAAATGCTAAAGTTCCCTAGCCAGGGATCGAACCCGAACTGTAGCAGTGAGCCAAGCCGCAGCAGTGACAACGCTGGCTTTAACCTACTAGGCTACCAGAGGACTCCCCAAAATCTTTTATTCTAAATCAGTAATATTTCCTTGGGATAAAAAAAATGTTCTTGGTTCCTTCAGACTTACTTCTGACTTTCCCACAGACATTAGGCATTTTGTGAGAATAAACTCTTGGTTGAGGAATGTAGCATTGGTCGAATAGGCCAAGAAAAGAAGCAGAGTCTGGTTCTGTGTCCAAATAATAGTGTTTTCTGGAGTTCCTGTCATGGCGTGGCAAAAACGAATCTGACTAGGAACCATGAGTTTGCGGGTTCAATCCCTGGATTTGCTCAGTAGGTTAAGGATCCAGCGTTGCCATGACCCATAGTGTAGGTCACAGACATGGCTCGTATCTGGCATTGCTATAGCTGTGGTGTAGGCCGGCAACTGTAGCTCCGATTAGACCCCTAGCCTGGGAACCTCCATATGCCTCAGGTGCAGCCCTAAAATAGCAAAAAGTTATAATAGTAGTGTTTTCTTTATTTTTTATTTTTATTTTTTTGTCTTTTTGTCATTTTAGGGCCACACCTGTGGCATGTGGAGGTTCCCAGTCTAGGGCTATAATCGGAGCTACAACTGCTAGCCTATACCACAGGCACAGCAACGCCAGATCCTAGCCATGTCCGCAGCCTACACCACAGCTCACGGCAACACTGGATCCTTAACCCACTGAGCGAGGCGGCCAGGGATCGAACTCGCAACCTCATGGTTCCTAGTTGGATTCGTTTTTGCCACGCCATGACAGGAACTCCAGAAAACACTATTATTTGGACACTTATTTTGCCACGCCACGACGGGAGCTCCAGTAGTGTTTTTTTCTATGCAGGAATTCTTTAGAACCTTGATTTTTTTGGGGAGGAGGTGTCTTTTTAGGCCTCATCCGTGGCATATGGAAGTTCCCAGGCTAAGGGTCGAATCGGAGCTGTAGCTTCTTGCCTACACCACAGCCACTGCTACTTGGGATCAGAGCCATGTCTTACCTACACCGCAGCCTACAGCAATGCCGATCCTTAACCTACTGAGCGAGGCCAGGGATGGAACCCGTATCCTTATAGATACCAGTCTGGTTTGTTACCGCTGAGCCATGACATGAACTCCTTGAATATTCCTATGAGGGTGTGGATTATAACATTTCCCAAACTTGTTTGACCCCTAGACCTGTAACCAAACCATGCTGTTTTAGTTTAACTTCCTTGTTTATAGATGTAAAAGTTCTGATCTGAAGAAAGTGGGTGACTTGCTTAAAGTTACCTAAGAGCAAAATAATGAAAAAACATCACATGATATTAAGACTTAGAAGAACTGGATTTGGCTTATTGCCCCTGCTCATATCAACAAGAACATAGGTTATGGATTAATCTTTATAATCCTTATGGAAACTTATTTTCAGTAATGTAATTACACATGAAGATGGTTAGTTTCCAATATTTACAGTATAAAAATATCTACAGTTTTTTGGTGGGACCAATTATTAAAGAAAAGGACACTTAGGAGTTCCCACTGTGGCGCAGTGGGATCAGCAGTGTCTTGAGAGCTCGGGAAGCAGGTTCCTGGCCCAGTACAGTAGGTTAAGGATCCTGTGTTGCCACAGCTTCAGCTTAGGTCACAACTGCAGCTGGGGTCTGATCCCTGGCCAGGGAACCTCCTATGCTGAGGGATAGCCAAAAAAGAAAAAAAAACAAACCCTCAAGGGGTTTGTTTGTTTTATAAACTTAGAAAATAGCCATCCGTTTATACATTCTAAAGAAGTTTCTTGTTTGATAATTGAAACATAACAGTCTAATAAATAGCAGATGAGTTGTACGAAACATTAACTATAGAGTTGATGATAAAATTGTAATTAAAAAGGGATTCCCCTCAAGCACCAACAGGTTTTTCTGGTGAAAGCAAAAGAACTTATAATATCCCAGATTTCTGTAGCAGATGATAGTGAAGAAAGTCTTCTTGGACATTTAATGATTTTGGCAAGAAATGTGCTGCTGATCTGGACCCAAAGAAGGGTTGTCGAATGGTGGTAAGTGAAGATTCTCATGGAGGAAAATGAAGATTCTCATGGAGGATGGTATCTTATCATGTTCATTTTCATGTTCTTGGCGGTTGGTAGATGAATTGGCCTCCTGATTAAGCATGTTCTAGAAATAATTTTCCCTTCTCTAGGCAGTCATCAGGTTTGCAAGTTCCAGTGTTGAACAGTGCACTTATCTTTGCCTGTATATATGGGTTGAGGAAGTAATTTTTAAAACCCGTATGTGATAAAAAGCATCAGTGCATGGTTAAAAAAGGAGAGCGTACTTGTTAGTTAAGCTGGAGAAGTGTTTATCTAGGAAGACACGTATATACAAGAATGTGTGTATAACAATATTTACCAAAACATTATAATAGTGAAATATAGGGAAAAAATTAAATTTCAGTTACATAAAGAAGGCAAACATTGTTTAAACATCCACTAGCAAAATAAAAAGCAGTAAAAAGGAATAAACTAGATCTTCATGGAAATATATCTTAATATGTTGAGGGAAAAACAAAATATAGAAGAATACATACCATGTAATACTTTTAAAATAAAAGTTTAAAACCATGGGAGTTCCCTTCGTGGCTCAGTGGTTAACAAATCCGACTAGGAACCATGAGGTTGCAGGTTCGATCCCTGGCCTTGCTCAGTGGGTTAAGGATCCGGCATTGCCGTGAGCTGTGGTGTAGGTTGCAGACGTGGCTCGGATCCTGCGTTGCTGTGGCTGTGGCAAAGGCCGGCAGCTACAGCTCCTGTTAGACCCCTAGCCTGGGAACCTCCATATGCCGCAAGTGCGGCCCTAGATAGGGCAAAAAGACAAAAAAAAAATGTTTAAAAGCATGATAGGAGTTCCCGTTGTGGCGTGGGGGGAAACGAACCCAACTAGTATTCATGAGGACTTGGGTTTGATCCCTGGCCTCGTTCAGTGGGTTGAGGATCCAGCGTTGTTGTGGCTATGGTGTAGGCTGGCAACTATAGCTCTGATTCGACCCCTAGCCTGGGAACTTAATATGCTTTGGGTCCAGTCCTAAAAAGACAACAACAGCAAAAAAGACTGTAAAAGAATGATAAACAGCAAATTCAAGGTAATCATTACTTTGGAGAGAATGTACAGGAGACTTGTTAAAGATCCACGGTTGGAGTTCCTGCTGTGGCCTAACTGGGATGCAGGTTTGATGCCCAGCACAGTGGGTTAAGTATCAGGTGTTAAAACGTAGGTCATGGGAGTTCAGGTTGTGGCTTAGTGGAAACGAATCTGAGTAGTATCTATGAGGATGTGGGTTTGATCCCTGGCCTCGCTTAGTGAGTTGAGGATCTGGCGTTGCCGTGAGCTGTGGTGTAGGTTGCAGACATGGCTTAGATCCCGCATTGCTGTGGCTGTGGTATCGGCCAGCAGCTGCAGTTCCAGTTGGACCCTTAGCCTGGGAACTTCCATATGCCATGAGTGTGGCCCTAAAGAGAAAGAAAAAAAAAAGAAAGAATACTCTGTGACTTGTATTCAATCCCTGACCTGGGAACTCTGTTTACCAAGGGGTGACCAAAAAAGATCCAGAATCAGTATAGCAGTGTTTGTTCTTGCCACACCCACTGCATGTGGAAGTTCCTAGGCCAAGGATCCAAACTGTGCCATAGCAGTTATCTGAGTCGTGATGGTAACATGGTAACTTGCTGAGCTACCAGGAAACTCCTCTAACATAGCAATGTTTAGATAGGCCAAAGCTGGGTGGTAGGTTTGGTTTTGTGGTAGGTATTTTTTTTTTTTTAGGGCCGCACCGGTGGCATATGGAGGTTCCCAGGCTAGGAGTCTAATTGGAGCTGTAGCTGCCGGCCTGCGCCACAGCCACGCCAGATCCAAGCTGTATCTGTGACGCACACCACAGCTCGCGGCAGTGCCTGATCCTTAACCCACTGAGCAAGGCCAGGGATTGAACCCGCAACCTCATGGTTCCTAGTTGGATAGTTTCCACTGAGCCATGACGGGAACTCCAGTGGTGGGTATTTTCTAAACTTTAAGTTGACTTGAATTTTTTTTTTTTGTCTTTTTAGGGCTATACCAGTGACATATGGAGTTTCCCAGGCTAGGAGTCAAATCAGAGCTACAGCTGCTGGCCTACACCACAGCTCATAGCAACGCCAGATCCTTAACCCACCTAATCGAGGCCAGGGATCGAACCCACAACCTCATGGTTACTAGTCAAATTCATTTCCTCTGCACCACAGCAGGAACTTCCGACTTGTATTTTTTAGAGTAGACTTGAATCCCAAATAAGGTTACCACTCCTGCCTATACTCAGTTCAGGAAAAGATTGGTCTTGATACCTGTTTCCATCAATTTGTCTTTAAAATAGGAGGCACTATTATTAAAAGGTAAATAAAAAATTTTTGAGGAACTCCCATTGTGACTCAGTGGCAGCAAACTTGACTAGTATCCTTAAGGACGTGAGTTTTATCCCTGTCCTCGTACAGTGGATTAAGGTTCTGGCATTGCTGTGGCTGTGGTGTAGGCCAGCAGCTGTAGCTCTGATTCAACCCCTAATCTGGAAACTTCCATATGCCATGGGTGTGGCCCTAAAAAGACTTAAAAAAAAATTAAGTATGCAAAGGGATTAAGTCTGTCAGCACCTGATAATTTGATGTTCTTTAATTTTATACTGTCAGAAATTATAGATAGCTATAATATGTAACTATGAGTTACTGTATTCGTTTTAAAAATTTGTAACTTGGAGTTCCCATTGTGGCACAGCAGAAACGAATCCGACCAGGAGCCATGAGATTGCAGGTTCGATCCCTGGCCTTGCTCATTGGGTTAAGGATCCAGCGTTGCCGTGAGCTGTGGTGTGGGTTGCAGGCACGGCTTGGATCCTGCATTACTGTGGCTGTGGCATAGGCCAGCAGCTGTAGCTCTGATTAGACCCCTAGCCTGGGAACCTCCATATGCCGCACGTGTGGCCCTAAACAAAAAAAAAAGGGGAGGGGGCAAAAAAAAATTTGTAATTTTAAATATCCTGGCAGTTATTTTTATTTACTTTTTTTTTGCTTTTTAGAGCTGCACCCTCTACATATGGAAGTTCCCAGTCTAGGGTTGAATTGCAACTGCAGCTTCAGCAACCTGGGATTTAAGCCAAGGCTGTCACATACACCACATCTTACGGCAACACTGGATCTTTGAATGAGTGAGGCCAGGGATTGAGCCCACACCATCATGGATACTAGTTGGGTTTGTTTCCACTAAGCCACAACGGGAACTCCCTAAATACCCTAGCGGTTATTTTCAGTTACTAGCTTCAAGTATTTGGACTGCTGAGTTCCCATGGTGGCGCAGTAGACACGAATCTGACTAGGAGCCATGAGGTTGCGGGTTTGATCCCTGGCCTTGCTCAGTGGATTAAGGATCTGGCGTTGCCGTGAGCTGTGGTGTAGGTTGCAGATGTGGCTCGGATCCCGTGTTGTTGTGGCTGTGGCGTAGGCCTGCAGCTGTAGCTCCGATTAGACCCCTAGCCTGGGAACCTCCACATGCCGTGAGTGCAGCCCTAAAAAGGACAAAAGACCAAAAAAAAGAAAAAAGGTATTTGGACTCATAAATCAACATTTCTGTTGCAACTCTGGTAAGATAGGAGTGGGACAAGGAGAATTCAGTACTGTGGTAATGACAGACTGCGTCCCTTCAGTGTGTCTTGAAAACGTGGAGCACACTTTGTCTTTCTAAGTCTCACCCTTTTCTTGATTTCATTTTGTGCTACAGTTTTGCCCTTCACCTTCCCTACACTGTCTTTCTGGTAGTGAGTTTTCTAGCATTACCTTCTGTCTCTGATGCTTAATTTGTCAAACATAAATTCCATGTACATCAGAATTTACTGAGGTACTTGTTAAAATGCACATTTTTTAGGCTATACTGTGGTTTCTGATTCAGTAGACATGGTTAGAGCCTGAGAATTGTCATTTCTAATAAGTTTTCTTGTGATAATGATGCTTCTTTGCCAGGACCTCATTTTTGAGAACTACTACTGGTTTAGCAGTTCTTTATTTGCAGTTCATTCCTTTTTTGGGAGGTATGGTATGCAGCAGCTTGATGCTGGGAATCTCAATTCCCAGACCAGGGAGTGAGCCTGGGCCACAGTGGTGAAAGCGCCAAGTTCTGACCACTGGACCACCAGGGAACTACCTACAGTTCATTCATCTTAAAGGAAATTAAGTTTAATTTCCTGGGCAACATACAGATTCTCAAACCTTATCACTTGTACATTTTTAATATTTTTAGATTCAGACTTAAGCATGATATAGTAGAACATGTAGAACAATCTAATTACTAATTACACATTTTCCTTGTTAGATACTTTGTATCTTATTTTTTATAAAAATAATTTTATTGAAAAATGATTGGTGGACTAATACTGTGGATCATAATCTCTACTTAAATCTTCTCATCCTGATTATTACTACCAAAGATCCTTGATCTGTATAGCAAAATTCAAAACTACTAAAACTTGACTTTGTAGTTCCCTGGTGGCTCAGTGGGTCAAGGATCTGGTGTTGCCACTGCAGTGGTGCAGATTCGATCCCAGGCTAGAAACTTCTATATGCTGCAGCTACAGTGAAACAAAACAGAACAGAACTTTATTTTTATATATTATGCTTTGCCCTCCAGGCCTACAGACAGGATAAAACAGAGTACCTGATGTACCCAAATGACTGGTTAAATAAGTTAACTAAGAAGAATGGGCTTACAGAAACATCTGGATGCTGTAATTTAAGAAGTATATTTATGTAACTCATTAATAAGATTTGAAATAGTTTTTATTGTGGGTTTTTTTTTGTTTTGTTTTTTTGTTTTTTTTGCCTTATTTGGGCCGCACCCACGGCATATGGAGATTTCCAGGCTAGGGGTCTGCGCCACAGCAACGCGGGATCCGAGCTGTGTCTGCAGTCTACACCACAGCTCATGGCAACGCCGGATCCTTAACCCATTGAGCAAGGCCAGGGATCGAACCCGCAACCTCATGGTTTCTAGTCAGATTCATTAACCACTGAGCCACGACGGGAATTCCTAGTATGATTTCTTGCTTTGTGGTTTTTCGGGCATCCCCACCCAATAACAGATCTCAAGTTTGTGGGCTTCTTAGGTTAAAATAGGAAAGAAGCTGGCATCTAGTTGTAGAGAATTACTGGAAGTAGATCCATCTCTGATTACAAATCTATGGTGGGTTATGTTCAGCCAGTCTTTGTAATATACCCGTTTTTAAGTTATTTCTACTACCTTTGGAGTGAATATGAGCTGAAAACCTAACAGATTATCGTCAGGTGGTCCCATATGGTTTGGAACATTTATGACTTCAAGTGCTTGTCTCAAGTATAAACTCATAGTTATGAGATACAAAAACTAGCCATGGATCTAAAAACTAGTAAGTGAAGGTTTTATCTTTTTTTTTTTTTTTTCCATATTAACAATGAATTTT
>PVHT020000128.1:2754302-2786356 GCA_004024745.2 Catagonus wagneri
TAGCTAAGTCTCTGTGATGCAGTTACTTTCCAGTCTGTGGGGCTTCCCACCCGGGAGGTATGGGGTTGCTTCTATCGCGTAATCGCCCCTCCTACCTCTTGATATGGTCTCCTCTTTGTCTTCTGGAGTAGAATATCTTTTTTGGAAGTTTACAGTCCAGTTGGTTGAAGGCTGCTCGGCATTTAGTTGTAGTTTTGCTCGTGACATTATTTCTGAAAATTAGAAATTATGTATAGGTTCAACAGTAGAGGAAAAAAATATATTGGTTCTAGCACATGCATTCAAAAGAGTATTGGTCCTTATAAATATTGTGGAAAGTGGGAAGATATTGTGAAAATAACATAAAAGTTATAAAACATTATACATTGTAATTTGAGTTGTATAGGAAGTACATTAAATAGCTAGAAAGAAATAGTTTGGACAGTTCCTGTTGTGGTTCAGCGGTAACAAATCCAGCTAGTATCTATGAGGACACGGATTCAATCCCTGGCACTGCTCAGTGGGTTAAGGATCTGGAGTTGCTGTGAGCTGTGGTGTAGGCTGGCAGGTACTGCTCTGATTTAACCCCCAGCCTGGGAACCTCCATATGGTGCAGGTATGGTCCTAAAGAGCAAAAAAAATGATGTTTTGGAAATGTTTTTACCTTCTATCTGCTTAAATTTTATCATTTCTTTAATGCATATATTTAGATAGGAGGCAACATAATTTAATGTTAAAGAATATAGATTCTGGATGCAACTGCCTATATTAGGATCTCAACTCCAGCTCTTACTGAATCAATCTTGAAAGATTAGCTTCTGTATTCCTCAGTGTTTTCATCTGTAGAGTAGGAATAATAAAAACTATTTCGGAGTTCCCGTCGTGACTCAGTGGTTAACAAATCTGACTAAGAACCATGAGGTTGTGGGTTCGATCCCTGGCCTTGCTCAGTGGGTTAAGGATCCGGCGTTGCCGTGAGCTGTGGTGTAGGTTGCAGACGCGGCTCAAATCCCGCGTTGCTGTGGCTGTGGTGTAGACCGGCAGCTACAGCTCCTGTTAGATCCCTAGCCTGGGAACCTCCATAGGCTGCGGGTGCGGCTCTAGATAAAGGCAAAAAGACAAAAAAAAAATTAAAAAATTTAAAAAAAATAAAAACTTTCATTACTATGAAGATTAAAAAAGCAAAAATGCATAGTTAACAAGTTCCTTGTAAGCACCCAAATAACTGTAATAAAGACACTTTTGTAAAAAAATTGTAGATATTTGTCATGTTATAATTATGTTAAGACGCTAACAAGTTAATTTTGTGAAGGAAACAAAAACTCTGGGACATTAAATTTAAATTTCTGGGGCCATCGGAGTTCCCATCATGGCTCAGCAGTTTAAAGACCTGACATACTCTCTGTGAGGATGCAGGATTGATCCCTGGCCTCACTCAGTGTTGTGGCCATGAGCTGTGATATAGGACCCTGACATGGCTCAGATCCCACATTGCTATAGCTGTGGCATAGGCTGGCAGCTGCAGCTTCGATTCTTCTGCTAGCCTCGGAACTTCCGTATGCCACGGGTGTGGCCCTGAAATCAATTATTTAATTTTTTCTTTTTTTGCTTTTGTCATTTTAGGGTGTCATCCACAGCATATGGAGATTCCCAGGCTAGGGGTCTAATCGGAGCTGTAGCTGCTGACGTGCGCCACAGCAATGCAGGCTCTGAGCCGCATCTGCAAGCTACACCACAGCTCACGGCAACGCCAGATCCTTAACCCACTGAGCAAGGCCAGGGATCGAATCTGCAACCTCAAGGTTCCTAGTCATATTCATTAACTGCTGCACCACAACGGGAACTCTTAATTAATTAATTAATTTCTGGGGTCCTAGGCAAAAATACAAACAAAAAATCAGGGGATCAGATTTTTTTAAATTGTGACTAAAAGAGTTCCCTTCGTGTCTCAGTGGTTAACAAACCCGACTAGTATCCATGAGGATGTGGATTCGATCCCTGGCTTCTTCGCTCAATGGGTTAAGGATCCAGTGTTGCCATGAGCTGCAGTGTAGGTCACAGACGTGGCTCAGATGTGCTGCGGCTGTGGCGTAGGCCGGCAGCTACAGCTCCGATTTGACCCCTAGCCTGGGAACCTCCATATTCCTCAGGTGCGGCCCTAAAAAGACAAAAGACAAAAAAAATTGTGACTGAAATAATTTTCTAGATAAGTGACCCCTTTTTTGTTTGTAGGCTTCCTTGCTTGTGGTCTGCTTGTGGAAGTTTAATATACCTGTTGTGATTTCCTGCCCTGGTTGCTCTTTTATTTACTAAATAGCAGTGGCGATATGAATGGGGCCAGGAGGATAGCTGAAATTGTTAACATAGCTTTTTTTCCTTCTCCCCTTCTGTTCCTGGTGTTGACTTTTTAGTTATTCTGAATCATAAGGGCTGTTAATTTATTTGACTTCATAGCCATCTTTTAAAATAACTGCAGTGCCATTTTGTTGAATTTGATTATATCAACATACCTGGTTTAGTGTTTTAAGAACTCTCATGTAAATTGAATGTATGGGTAAGCAGGCCTGAATCCTTTGTGTGATATTAATTATCCCTTTTACGTAGTCTGTTTTTAAGGGTAATAATCTTGACCTTAAATTTCCTTCCCTTTGCATATATATAGGTAAGGGACCTAAATACACAAAAAATTTGGAAGCGGATAAGTACAGTATAAAGCCACTTAATGTTACTTTTTAGAACTGGAAGTGACTCTTGGTTATGAGACTAATGAAAATGTGTATGTACTGATGTAGAATGTATATATAGGTGAAAATACAGTCACTTCAGTGACTATGCAGGCTGTAGAAATAGAAATTATTCTCTTTATAGAGAAAAGCATAATACGTTATGAGCCAAAATCAATTTTCTACAAATTAAAGGAACAAAGAGGAGTTCCCATCGTGGCTCAGAGGTAACAAAGCTGACTAGTATCCGTGAGGATATGTGTTCGATCCCTGGCCTAGCTCACTGGGTTAAAAGATCCAGTGTTGCTGTGAGCTGTAGGTCACTGACTCAGCTCAGATCCAGTGTTGCTGTGGCTGTGGTGTAGGCCAGCAGTTGCAGCGTTGATTTGATCCCTAGCCTGGGAACTTCCATATGCCATAGGTGCGGCCCTAAAAAGCAAAAAAATAAAAAACAGGAGTTCCCGTCGTAGCTCAGTGGTTAACGAATCCGACTAGGAACCATGAGGTTGCGGGTTTGATCCCTGGCCTTGCTCAGTGGGTTAAGGATCCGGTGTTGCTGTGAGCTGTGGTGTAGGTCGCAGACGTGGCTCGGATCCTGCGTTGCTCTGGCTGTGGCGCAGGCCGGCAGCTACAGCTCTTGTTAGACCCCTAGCCTGGGAACCTCCATATGCCGTGGGTGCGGCCCTAGATAAGGCAAAAAGACAATAAACAAACAAACAAACAAACAAATAAATAAATAAAGGAATGAAGAATCCTTTCACTAGGTCCAGATAACCACCATCTTACCTTCCTTTCCTGGAAAGGAAGAGAGAAAAGTCATTTAAAGTTTGTCTTTTTAAAATGGTACAAATGAATTTATTTACAGAACAGAAATAGACTCACAGACATAGAAAACAAACTTATGGTTACCAAAGGGGGCAGGGAGAGGTAAACTAGAAACTTGGGATTAACAGGTATATACTACTATATGTAAAACAGATAAACAATAAGGTGCTACTGTATAGCACAGGGACCTATATTTAATATCTTAAAATAAACTATAATGCAAAATAATCTGAAAAAGAACATATATAACTGAATCACTTTTGCTGTACTACCACAACATTGTAAGTCAACTATATAGTTCAATTTAAAAAATTTTTATCTTTTAAAAATTGCCTTATTGAAATAGTTGGAAGAGTAAGTAAAGGGAATTTATAACAAATACTAATTTGGTTATATGTCTAATTTTAGATGAAGAATCAGTTCTATTCTTGCCAACTTAATAGGCAAGACAAGTTTCTTCTTTAGTCAATAATTTTCATGAACATTCAAAAACCTGTAACTCCCTGTTGTCATTTCCAGGAAATACATGAAATCTTTCCTAATTGCTGTTAGAATGTTCTGTGCTTGAAGAGGGCTTCAGGTGATACACCTGACAATGGGAAGAGAAGATGTTTTGGGAATGCCATCTGCCAGAATTGTGGGCAACAGGAATGAAGAGTCAGAAAACATCTTTCCTGATGTTTTTTATTTTCCGTATACTCTTAAGGCAAGGAAATAGCTTTTTTGTTAACAACTGAATGATAAAGGGCGTGTAAACTTTCTTTGTCTCTCAGAAGCCCTTGATCTCTGTAGAATAGATTGGATAGGAAAATGAATAAATCTTTTTCCTGCTGAATTTGATGTTTTGAGAGTAAAGTAGGTTCTGAATCATCTCTTGCCTCAGAACACTAGAGAGAAATAAGATAGCAGAGTTCTGTTACCATCAGAATAGAAAGATTGGAACTTATTTCAGTATAACAGAGGCCACTGGATTTAATGTAATTAGGGACCTTGGCCGCCTCTTTGCTCTCAATAAGGAGTATACATAAGTTAACGAATTGGTATATATGTATGTGTGACTGGGTCACCTTGTTGTACAGTAGAAAATTGATAGAACACTGTAAACCAGCAATGATGGAAAAAATAAAAAACATTTTAAAAATAACAAATTGGAACAGAGGAAATTGTGCAACTGAGATTTGTCTGCTACATTCCAGGTTGTTTTTAAAGAAGTGGCTTAGATTCTAAATCATTACTGAATAATTTGAGACTTTAGTTAGAGATATGCTGTATCCTTTGTACTAAGTGTGACCAGCCCCATTTGGGGGCCAAGTACTGGCCTTTAGGTTCTTAAAATTGTTTTTCACTAAAAATGAAACGAATCCATTGCATCTGAGTATAATACCTGCCACTGAGAAAGCAGTGATTGTTCCATTTCATAGTTGTCACTTCTGACTAAAAGCATTCAGAGTGTGGTTGTCTTTGGAATTTTGAAAGCCATTTATCCTTGCACATGGGCTTCTAAAAATTGAACTTTGTGAGCCTGTGAAAAAGTGTTACTGGTCTAGGATTTGAAAGACCTGGATTCTAATTCCACTCTAATTAGTCACTAACCAGGGACATTGGTCAAGACGCTTCACGAGCCTGGGCCAGCTTCCTTAGAGGTTTAAGCATAGAGAAATCTTAGAATCTTTGTCGATGACTATTATTGTAAAGTTAGCTAGCACTTACAAAGCTGCTGGGCACTACAGTATAAATAGGTTCTTAGAGTTTTCTTTTGTGTTGGTATCTCATGTTTCTTCCAGCCTTTTTGCTTTTATTCGCTGCTAATTTGTCCTTTTTTTTCATTGTAGTACTCTTGTCCATCTGTTCTCTGTTGTGTGATCCCAATCCAGATGATCCTTTAGTGCCTGAGATT
This sequence comes from Catagonus wagneri, assembly GCA_004024745.2. Taxonomy (NCBI): domain Eukaryota; kingdom Metazoa; phylum Chordata; class Mammalia; order Artiodactyla; family Tayassuidae; genus Catagonus; species Catagonus wagneri. The sequence continues at coordinate 2,759,727 of PVHT020000128.1, forward strand.
GCTCGGATCTACAAAACAGATAGAGAAAAGTAAGTATAGTCTCCATACAGAAGAGCATCTGTGGTAGGGTAGAGATGTTTGTGTCTGAGGGCCCAGTGTGCATCAGATACTTAAAATGGAGCCCTAATATACTCACCTGGAGAGAGAAGAGAGGAGTATTTTCATTGAGTATCATCATAAGTAGATGATTTTATCTCTGATTGTTTCATATAACTCCTACTGTCTTGAAAAACTGTTCTATAGTATATTTTCTAACAGCTTTATGTCTTCTGCTTGGCTTTTGATATGTAAAGCATTTTGCTTCAAGAGCCCATTTGTCTTAGGTGAGTATTTATAAATTGATGGGAAAAGGGAACTGATTTTCTGTCTTTTGGAATAAACTAAAAAACAAAGTGAATAAATGCTACAGATATGTCAGCCCCAAATTTGCTTTAAAACAAAACTTGGTGTAAAATTTAATTTAAAATTATATTGTGAATTACTGAAGAGTAGTCAGGATATCAAAAGAGATAGTAACTGAAAGTTGTATCTTTTGTTAATTACTCAATAAGGTGAGGGAGGAATTAGTAATTTTCTAAAGTTAAAATATAATAATAATTTTAATTATTGGTTAGAGAGGCATTTCGATAAGATATTTTTAAATGGACCTACACTGAGAATGCAGAATACCAACAGCAGTTGTTTCTTAGTTTATTTTTTTTCTGTATTTAGGTCTGAATAGTAGCTATAGTTATTATGTATTCCTGGCAGCATTCAGAATAAAATTAGATTGTGCTTTTTTCTATTTGTGAATTTACTTACAAATAGAGTTTTTTGGTTAGAGAACCATTTTGTCCAATATCTAGAGTTATGAGCATCTTTCCCAAGTCATTCTGGTAGTGGTCAGAGGTTTTTTTTGTTTTTTTTGTTTTTTGTTTGTTTGTTTGTTTTTGCCTTTTTGCCTTTTCTCGGGCCGTACTCGCCGCATGTGGAGGTTCTCAGGCTAGGGGTCTAGTCGGAGCTGTAGCCACAGGCCTACGCCACAACCACAGCAACACGGGATCGGAGCCGCGTCTGCGACCTCCACCACAGCTCACGGCAACGCCAGATCCTTAACCCACTGAGCAAGGCCAGGGATCGAACCGCAACCTCATGATTCCTAGTTGGATTCGTTAACCACTGAGCCACGACAGGAACTCTCTAGAGTTTTTTTAATCAAAGAATTAAAGAACCTTTTGCCCTTCTTATTTTACTACTAGACTTTTCTTCTGGAGCAATAATCTCATTTATTTTATCAGCCAAATTGTTAAAATAAGTTCTGTCGGGACCAGTAGTTTAATTAATATAGGAGAAGGTATTACGTCAATTAAATCATTATTATATGATTTTAAGAACCATGAAATATAGAATTATAGTGTTTCAAGGACTCCAAATAAATAAATCAGGGGTTGAAGATCTTCTCCTAGAAATACATTGATCAGGTATAGACTGAGTGTATGCTAGCAAATGCTGAAATTTAATTAGAATCCTGTATTAGTAGCATTTACAGGATGTTTCCCACTGTTATTGAATAAATGCTTGTAAGAAATTTGGAGTAGGAAGATGTCTTAGCCTGAATGTACTATAAGTTATTCCTCTCAAGTTACTAGATGGGATAATGAATGAACTCTGTTGCTTTCTAACTCACTCCTAACCTATGTTAAGCCAAGCTTCTCTTTGTGTGTACAGGTACAACAGAATAGCTCGGGAATGGACTCAGAAGTATGCGATGTAATTAAAGAAATTATTGGATAACCTCTACAAATAAAGATAGGGGAACTTTGAAAGAGAAAAGTCCTTTTGATTTCCATTTGACTGCTTTCTATGAGCCCACGCCTCATCTTCCCCTGTGCACATGTTTACCTGATACAGCAGTGCTGCGTGTTGTACATACTCGGAACAACAAACTAGAAATACTGTACTTCTGTACCAACATTGCCTCCTAGCAGAGAAGTGTGTGTGTGACAAACCAGTTCTCCAGGCATAACCTAGGTGTGGGACTAAAAGCTTTCCTTACCGACTTAATTTGGATAACGGCAAGGTGAGGGTTGGTGGGTATGGTGTGTGCTTGGATGGGGAAGAAAAGCTCCACTGACCTGTAGGAGATTGTTTTCTAAGTGAAATCCAATTAAACTCAAAACAGTTATGAAAAGCAAGGTGAAGAACACAAAGCTGTTTCTGTATTCATTTTATTCCGAAGGACCTACGTACGTCTTAGGTGAAAGTTATGACCAACCAGGTTAAACTCTACTCACGTCCTGTATTTTAAGGTCTAAGTTTAACTGGTCAACATTTAAATGGATTGGAGCTATTAGTACATAAAGTGTGATGGGCTTTGTTCCCAACTCTTTTACATCTCCCCACCCTTCGCCCTTCCTCCTTCAGCCCCTCTTTCTCTCTTCCATATTCTTTGGTTTGTATGTGGTTTCTCAGTTAATACATAGCTAATAGCTCTTATTTTTCTTATGTTTTTAACTGCTTAGGTCTATCTGGATGTAAGGGTGAAAATTCACTTGATGGAAATACTTGTGTATATTTAAAGACCCAACTGCTCCTCTGGAGCTTGTACGTTCAAGAATGATTAATCTGTGTAATAAAATGATTACTACAGTCATTACATATAACTTTGTGTGACTAGGCTTTTTGATTTTAAGAATGTTGTTTAGCTGAGTGTAGTGGTGGATTTTTTCCCACCTCTGAAATGTTTTCCTTTATATTGGTTGCATTTCAAAATCATGAAACAGTTCCAGTTTACATAGTAAAAAGGTTATCTTGAAAGTAATTTTACTGAACAAGATAAGAGCATAAGCTTAAAAGCATTTCCATGAAACTTATATGTGCAGTATTCCAGGAACATGACTGTTAAACTACATAAGAAATTTGCTTTATTATTGAAACTAAACTGCATTTCACTAAAACCTTGTGATATTCCTTTGGTACATAGGACATGAAACAAAAGCACTGCTGTGTGGTAAGTTGAGCTTCTGTGATTGTGAGTAGAAAAGAGCAACATTGACCAAATCTGGGAAACATGAGCACAATCTCCTATTGGAGACTCTCTATAATTACGTTGCACACACATTGCAGGATGTTCATCCAGTTTTAAATTGTACTGTCTGTGGCTTTTTGAAGTCTTCCCTTGACTCTAGTAAAATGTAGTTTGAAACTTGTAAATAACTGTGTTTGCCAGAAACATCATTCGTGTGAACTAGGCAAGTTTCCTTTTTTCCCTTACTTCTCCTAATGTGATTGTAAACCAGGCCAGCCTGAAAGCTGTGGTTGATGCTCTCTAGCCATCAGGTTCTTTCAAATGCATCTTTACACTCTTGCACAAAAATTGAGGAATAAATGTCGACTGCTTTTGGTTTTAAACTTAATTTGTCTTATGTCTAGTGTTACTACCCCATCTCAGAACCAAAGCGTGATAACTGAAACCTTTTAAAGTGCTGCATTTGAGCTGCTGGCTACTTAGTATTAGCATTTCTAGCATCTTTGCCCTTGCAAAGGTTTGACTGTTAATAGCTGTGGAAGAAGGAGTTAGAATTGAGCTCTAACCTGAAATTACTCTGAATTCTCAGTGTCATGGGTAAGTGAGAATTCATCAGTTTTTGACTGTTGACCATGGATTAGTTGCACAGATCCTGAGAGCCCCATTCTTTGTATCCTAGAGAGCTGCCAGCTCATTACCATTTATTAGGTCACAATGTAGGTATTTTCACAAGACTGCTTTTAAGTATTTCTAAGTGCTAAGTAAAAATCATCATCCTGGTGTGCAGGTGCCAAATGAAAGGGTTTAGATGATGACAAATAATATTGGGCCTTTGAATGCAGTTTGGTCTTGTTCATTTGAGTTTGGAGCATATTTAATCCAATCTGTGAACATACACCTTGGCCAGAATGAGGCTTAGTGTGCGAGGCCACCTTCCCCAGTCACACATTCAGGATGGTTCTCATCTGGGATCACACTGCTTTTTACAGGAGTGTCTCTGGCTTTATCATGTGTGAACGCTTGTCTGCAGTAGCGTTGATTATCTTGGTGAGGCAGTGATTACAAGGGAATGTCAAGTGCATGGGTTTGATTCATGAATGCTGGATCAAGTTAGAGTTGGTATGGTCTCTCTTGGTAAAACTGTGTGACCTCAGATGCTTGTATGTTTTGTTATTGGCCAGTGAGCAAAGGTAGCGTTGTCCTGCTGGATTCTACACTTTGGGTAACACAAAGACTTGGCTGTTAGGGTGGGCAGCAGAAGGGAGGGTCTGTAGAGACAATGTGGTGATCAGAGACGACGGGAGGCATTCCTCTTCTACTTCCAGCTGCTATGATATTCCATTTTGTGTCATTCCTTTTTATCTCAACAAGTTATTTTGAGCCTTAGTAGATTGTCAGGAGAAATAAGTTATTTCTAAACTAGTTGAAATGCCCATAAACTGTGTCTTACCTGCAGTGAAGGTGAAGTTGTGGCTTTTGTCTCAGTCTGCTGTCCATACCACTTAACGCCCAGTGGCTGGGTTTTAATAGAAGAGCTTTCTTCAGTTCCTAGGTTTTCTGAATTATGAACACATCTTTCCTTTCTTCCTCCTGAGGAATAGCATCCTTTATTACCCCCATAGAAAGTTGTCACTCATACTAGGGACTCATCTCCTTTTGATTCCTTTTTTGAAACAGTATTTTAAGTGATGGGTTATTTTGGTGAGTGTGATGTTTTATATAAGAGAAAGCAGGTTTGGGTTTTTGTTTTTTTTTCATTCAATGATGCAAAACATAAATGCTAATTCAACATGTATTCACATAAAACTTTTTCTCTCACATTTCCAGCTCAACAGGTTGGTAAGTCCAGAGGAACTTTTATTGCTTTTTGCTTTTTAGGGGCATACCTGCAGCATATGGAAGTTCCCAGGCTAGGAGTCTAATTGAAGTTGCAACTGCTGGCCTATACCTCAGCCACAGCAATGCGGGATCCAAGCTGTGTCTGCAACCTGTACCACAGCTCACGGCAATGCCAGATCCTTTAACCCACTGATCGAGGCCAGGGATTGAGCCTGTGTCCTCATGGAAACTAGTTGGGTTCATTAGCGCTGAGCCACGACGGGAACCAGAGAAGAACTTTTATAGTCACTACATGGAATGTATTTTATTAGTATTTCAAAAATTTATTGAGGGAGTTCTCTCGTGGCACAGTGGGTTAAGGATCCAGCGTTGTCACTGCAGGGACTTGGGTCACTCCTGTGGTGTGGGTTTGATCCCTGGCCTGGGAACTTCCACATGCTGTGGGCATCGCCGAAACTAAAAAAGGTTATTCCAACCCCTTTCTTGTTTTATACTCTAAAACATCTTCATTATGTTTTTTGATGAGATAGACCCACAAGAAGATGGAGGTGCCCAAGGTCAGTCCAACTTTCAACCAGTCAAGTTTGTCTTGTGGTGAATCCTGAAGGTGGAGCTTTGAATGAACTAAAAAATCCACTCCAGGAGTTCCCTTGGTTTAAGGGTCTAGTGTTATCACTTCAGTGGCTTGGGTCGCTGCTGTAGCACAGGTTAGATCCCTGGCCTGGGAACTTCCACACGCCACAAATGCAGCCAAAAAAATTAAAATTCCTTAAGAACGTATTGATTCTAACTATGAAGGTAGCAAATTATGAATATACAGTCATATCCATGCAAGAAGAAAAAGCAGACTTCCTTTGGGACACACCTGGAGCCTGTTCCCTGTTTCTGTTTATTTTATTTTTCTTTTTAGGGCCACACCTGCAGCCTGTGGAAGTTCCCAGGCTAGATGTCAAATTGGAGCTACAACTACTGGGCTACACCACAGCCATAACACAGGATCTGAGCCACATCTGTCACGCATCTGCAACCTACACTGCAGCTTGTGGCAATGCCGAATCCTTAACCCACATGCAAGGCCAGGGATCGAACCCACATCTTGACTGACACTGCGTCAGGTTCTTTTTTTTTTTTTTTTTTGTCTTTTTGCCTTTTCTAGGGTCGCACTTGCGGCATATGGAGGTTCCCAGGCTAGGCGTCTAATCGGAGCTGTAGCTGCTGGCCACGGCCATGGCCAAAGCAGTGTGGGATCCAAGCCATGTCTGTAACCTACACTACAGCTCACAGCAACGCTGGATCCTTAACCCACATGCAAGGCCAGGAATCGAACCCACAACCTCGCGGTTCCTAGTCGGATTTGTTAACCACTGAGCCACGACGGGAACTCCTATGTCAGGTTCTTAACCTACTGAACCACGAAGGGAACGCCTATTTAATTTTTTTCTTAAGTTGTATGTGCACTTGGATGAAAAGTATCTCTGAGTTCTCTGTACCCAACAACAGACTTTTTCTAGCCTTAGTCCCAGCTGGTGTACGTGGTTGGTATTCAGGCTCCTCTGAATATTTCTCAATTCCTGGATGAGCTTTTTGAAAACTGGCCACGGGATCACTTTGTCAGTCAGATACATTCCTCCATTCTTGCTGCATTTTACCTTAGTCAGTGTAAGTGGGAAAGTTCAAAGGTTGGGACTGATTAACGCCTTTAAGACTTTTGGCCTCAGTGGCTGAATATGTAACAATCACCAGCCAGCTCTGCCCTTTCTCAGTGCCTGCCCCTGGCTGGTTAAAGAAGAGGCAGAGAAGTTCCCTTGTGTTGCCGTGGGTTAAGGGTATGGTGTTGTCACTGCAGCACTGTGGCATAGGTTCCATCCCTAGCCTAAGAACTTCCACATAACCATGGGTGTGGCAAAAAAAAGAGACAGAGTCAGACTGATTACTTTTCATCTTTGAATTTTTTGTGGAGTTACACCTTAACCAGAGGCAAAATGCAATCTGCCTCTTAGCAGACGAAGAACTGTAGGAGTCAGTATCAGGATAGCAGATTAATAGTTTTCAGTTGCGTGGTGGTGGGGGCTCAGGGTTGCAGGTTGTTTGCTTTTAACCTCCCATATGAGTTGGCATTAGTAGAATGTCCGTTTTCAGGGCTGGGGCTCCTGATAGCTCTACTGTGTACACTGGAAGCAAATGGTCGATTTTTTTTTTTTTTTTTTGGTCTTTTTGCATTTACGTAGAGCCGCACCCAGCAGGCTAGGGGTCTAACAGGAGCTGTAGCTGCCGGCCTGCGCCACAGCCACAGCAACGCGGGGTCCGAGCCGCGTCTGCAACCTTCACCACAGCTCACGGCAATGCCGGATCCTTAACCCACTGAGCAAGGGCCAGGGATCGAACCCGCAACCTCATAGTTCTTAGTCGGATTCGTTAACCACTGAGCCACGAAGGGAACTCCGCAAATAGTTGATCTTTTAGAAAGGCCAGGAAAAAGTTACCAAGTGCCCAGGCCAGGCCTCCCATGACTGCTGTCCAGAGAAGAGCAACACCAGCCTTTTTAGACTTCTAAGGATATGAGGGGCGACAGCTGCCGCTTTCCCAGACACCTCTCTCCTTGCCCTGAGTACTTGTTTTCCTATTGGAATTTCTTCCTAAGTGCTCAAAAATCTTGACTCTTAAAGGGTATTCCCCTGCCCTAAATTGTAGGGCCTCTAGAGAATGAGACTGAATTGGGAGGATTTGGTCAGCTTTCTTACCTGTTAAGTTTTCCATAGGAAATGAGGGTAGCTTTGGAAGCTCCAAAGCTGCTGTTTATGCCTTCTGACTTAGATAGAGGTTTCTAGAAACAGTTCACAAGTAGAGTCTGACATTTGGGCTTCAGAGTCTACTTAGTGATGAGATGTTCCATGCTTGTGGTAGCTGGCAAATCCAGGCCACCCTGCCTGACATCAGGGGCGTCTGGAGCTTCCCCCAGCTAATTAAGGAGCAATACTAGTTGGGTCCTTCTGCCTAGTCTCCCTTTTACCTCAGTCCACATCGCCTGCCGTCTTTGAAAGGTATGGCTGCTTGCAGGGCGTTACACTAAGTTGGGGGGGAGCTGGCCTCGTTTCAGAGGACACCTAGGACTTTGAGCCACCTGCTGCCGTGTAACAGAAGGGACCAGGGGAACAAAGACTTTCTCAGAGGAATTGAGGTTTTTCAAAGAATGATTGCAGATCATCTAAGCCCGGCCGTCTTTTGCAGGGGGACAAAGAGAGGGCATAAGACCTGGGGTGTGGAGAGAGGTTCTGGTGCATTGTGACAGACTATGGGGCGGCTACTGTTTACATGGGTGCAGGTTTAATCTCTAGGCTGGATAGAACATTTTCTTGTGACTATTTGGATGTGAATTTGGGGAAGGGGGCAGAATTCCTTCATATTTTCTCCTCAGAGACACTTTGTCCCTGAGGCCCTCCCTGCTTATCCTGCCCCCTGACTTCAGTGACAGTTGGACGGGTTTAAGTTTCTGTCACCGCAGATGGAGGAGGCAGCTGAAGTGCCTTTGCTTGTGTAGGGAGTGAGCTAGTATTTGAGTGGATGCTAGTGCCTGAGTGGCCGGCAGAGGGCAGTGGTGACCTATAGCTGTCACAACCATGAGGTGGGTGGTCAGTGAATCTGCTTGGACAGAGCCTGGGAGGGGCTTTTGTCGGGGTGGGGAGGCCTGTTTGGGCTTGGCTTTGTTTACAGTTTATCCAGAACTGGATGGCCCAGTGCCTAGCTCAGTCAGACTCCATCATGGCCTTAATCACAGGGAACAAGTTAGGATTTTAGCCCAAGGCCTGCCAGAAGTGTCAAGGCACCAGCTCCCCTTTCCCCTCTCCTCTGATAGAGTGGCCGTGTGCCTGTGTGTGGACTGGTTAGTAGGGACCAAGCCGGGGCCTTTGCCCGCCTTGCTGCAGGTTGCAGAGGGACAAAGATCTGTCTGTGGCTTCATGTGAATAAAGCAGCTCTCTGTGTGTTGCCCACTGTTGCCTTTCCCCAAAGGCAAGCAGTCCCTGTGACTCCAGCCAGCTGGCCCAGTCTCATTTGTCTGCCTCCCTGTTCTGGGCAACCAGGACGTGACTCTTCATACCTGAAGACAGAAGGAACAGAGTTAGGGACTGGGGATGGGGCCTGGAAAATGTTCTTCCCCTGTCCTTTTCAATCTTACGTTGTGTTTGGGGCCCAGATGCCCCAGTCTTCAGCCCAACAGCTGTGAGCCTCCAGGACCACTACCCGGAAGCCACCTGCCTCTTCTTGGGGAATTCTTTGAAATTCCAGGCTTGGCCATCTGGGTATGCAAATATCTCCAGATTTGCTGAGCCAGCCAAGTGGCTGCACCGCAGGCAGAGCTGTGAGAATTAACTGCCACTACCCCAGAAGGGGACAACTGCCTAGGGGCTGCTGGTATTTGAAACCTAGGTTTCACCTGCTGAGAGGCTCTGAGTGTGGAGAGAGGAGCCCTGGGGGCCCCCTCAGGTCCTGCTCAGGTTACTAACTGTGTAAAAGATTTTGCGTCCAAAGGGTGTGTTGGGAGACCCTTCAGGGCTCTCCTTGGACTGTGAAGCTCAGTCTAATAAAGTCCCTGGAATAAGGAGGGAAGCCAGGGGTCTAGCATGGCCTGAGGGGTAGGGGCTCTCTGCAGGGAAAGCTGACTTCAGGCAGTAACACAGGGCTTAGGCGGCCCATAGCAGGACCAGCAGTCTGGCCCCCAGAATGCCCTGCTTTCTCTCAGGCCTCCCCCTGGGGCTGGTTATCTGGCTGTAGCAGGAGGAATGTACGTTCTGAGTGGGAAATAGGAGGGTCAGGGTCAGGGCAGAACCTGGGAATGTGGACTCCCTGCCTGCTCCTGTCCCTGTTGAGGGGAGGGAGCCATGGAGAATGGCCGACAGGCCCCAGGCGTGGGAGAGTGTGTGTCTGCTTGTGTGTGTGAGTTTGTGCGGGAGGGGGCTCCTCAGGAACTTGTGAGTGTGTGAGCGAATTGTGAGCATGAACATTCCTTAGCGTTTATGCATATGGGCGTGAGCCCTAGCTGTGTAGCCTTTTTGAGAAACAGAAGTCAAATGTAGATTTAAATCACAGGCCCATGACTTCTCAGTTGTGTGTGTGTTTAGGACTCAGTTGTATATTCTAATTTATCTTTACTTTGCATGGTTTTCTCATCTATCAAATGGGTAGGTGGCACACAGCCTGGTCCGTAGGCAATGCTTGCTGGAAAATGGGCTTATCAAATTAAAGGGTTGTGGCTGTGGGTATTATGGATTCAAGGAAGCAGGCCTGGGTAGTGGGACTTCGTTCCTGGACTCCTATACGAGCCATAGGATTTTGAGCAGGACCAGCTCCTGGGACACTCAGGAAGTTGCGACAGGCTGTCTGGGCTTTTTGGGGGCCTATGCCTTACCTACCACCTTGGGGCAAGGCCTGCAAAAATGAGCCAAAAAACAGAATGGGTAGGTAGGTGGACGTGCATGGCCAGCCTGTGTGTCCCTGCACGAGGTTTGTTTCGCTCTGTTTCTTGGGGGGACAAAATGGAAGCACAGCTACCCTTTCTGGTAAATAAAAGCCTGAAAGGGGGCTGCTGGGAAGAGCTGCCTCCAGCCAGCTGAGAATGGGGCTGATGTGGAAGGAGGCCAGACTTCTCCCAGCTGTTTCCTGGCCGTTCCTGAGGGACGAGACCTGAGTGATGGTAGCACTGCCCACAGACCGGGATCCCTGCTTTCCCCTTACTAGGTCACAGGCTCTCGAAAGAGCGTCTCTGTGCATTTGTGTGCATGCATGAGGTCTGGAAAGGAGGGAGGTGCTGGACTCTTGGATCAGCAGGTAGATTTTGGGGTCTAGGCACAGAGAGGTTGGGGGATCAGCCAGTGTTACACAGCCAGGCAAAATGAGGGAATATTTGAAGTCTTTCGAAGGCAACCTTTAGTGGGAGCTCCCTAGCAGCAAGGGGTTCCTAGAAGCCTCTGGGAGGGTGCAGACCTTAACTAGAAGAAATGAGGGGTCATGGCACGGCTGGCCCTACACTGGAACCATTTGGGTGCCGGAGAAGGGTGTGTTGAAGGAATGAGGGATCTTAGCCTTGTTCCCACACACGTACCTCTAGGAGAGGGGTTGGGGTGGGGGGTTCAGGTCAGGGGCCAGCCCCCTTCCCTGCTTTAGATTTGGACTAGGGTGGGTTTTCCGAGGGTTATGGGACTGATGCCTCAGTTTCTGTCTAAGAAATGGAGGGATGGAGAGAGACTGGTTAGAGATGGTCCTTGGGGAGCTTATGTGGAAGGTTCTGGGACCCTGTCACAGCTGAGCGAATCACTGCTGAGTGGGTGGTACCACAACCTTGTGAGGGTGGCAGGAACTGGGGCCAGTAGCTCTGCACTAGGTCAGCTGCGCTTGATGAGAGATGGGGGCGGTTTCCCCACCAGAGTGTGTGTGGCCAGCGTGGCAGTGTGCTAGGGGAAGTGATGTATGTAGCCACTCTGTGAGTGCAGCAGTGTGAGTTGTTTGTGACACTTGTGTTTCCCAGGTGTGTGTAATGGCAGAGCTAGTTTTACTGCTGGGATGAATCAGGTTCCTGGAGAGGAGTGGACCTGTCTGGAGAGAGTGATGCTGTTAAGTAGTACAATCATTGTATTGACACAACCTAACTAGTATACAGACATTAGAAACGATGCCGGTACTCTGTATTCTGAGCGCTTCCCACGTGTCTGGCCTTGTGCGAAGTGCCTGACCTGCAGGAAGTAGCTCCTTTGGTTCTTTGAGAACCCTGAGATGCGCCTGTGCAGCTGTGTTTATTGTGCCATGTTGTATTCACGTTGGGAGATGTGATCCAGCAGCAGCCGGGTCTTAGGTGCTGGAGTGCACCTTGTGGCAGTGCGGGGCCTGTTGTATACTTGGGCTCGCCACCGTGTTGTGTTGCCAGGATGGGGCACCATTGCGTGGTTTAGAGTTTAAGGCCCACCTTGACCGGGCTCTTTGCATTTATGGTGATGATATATCATTTGGCTGTGTGACTTTTTGGCTTTGTTTTGCAGCCACAGTGTGTAACCCCCTTCTGCTGTGTAGCGGAGACCCGCTAGTGGAGTTTATGACTCATTTTGTGTCTTGGTGATTTTGTGGGTATCCAGTGTAAGATCTTTGGTTGTGGTGCAAACTGGTTGTGTGATAGTGTGACTGTACTGTTGTGTGACTGTGACCCTATTGTGTGTGTCTGTAGGAACCATTTGTTTGACCCCTTGACCTCTGTCATAACTTGGGTGCTGTAACTTTGGTGGGGACAGTGGCCCGTCATTGTACAGATTGTGTGTCCCTGTGACCCCACTGGGCCGCCGTGCCCCTTTTCGGGTCTGTGTGTTGTTTGACCTCAGCCGCGGATGCCCCCCTGCCCCCCGGCCCCTCCCCGCGCCGCCCGCCCGCCCGCGCCGTGCAGCGATCGATCGCCATTGATTGTCCCTGACGAGCTGCTCCACTTTCCAGCCAATGTCAGGAGGGGGGATCTCCGCCGCCCTGGCGGTGTCATTTCCACACACTCCCTGGGCTGCCGCCAGCGCGGACGCCACCAAAAGCCGGCCTGGATCGCCCGGAGCGCGGACCGGACCGCCCACACCGCACCAGGACGCCCGACGGCGAGGCCTGACCCCCGCCTGCCGGGCTTGCAGGCCTGCACCCAGGCCCCCCTTCCCTGGGTGGGTGGATATTGTCGCTATACCAGTTTGAGCTGGCCCGGGGAGTGGGGGGGGCAAGGTCGCTGCGCCTGTGCGCTCGGGTGGGGGCGTGGGGGCCGTTTCCGGCGGGCGGAGGCGCCTGCGGGCCAACTTTGCCTTGGCCCAAACAGATGCTAATGATTTTCCGGGAGGCGCCGGTTATCTCTGGCCCCAGCCAGCTAGTGCGCTGGCCTGGGCCGGGCCCAGACACCTCCCTGCCCACCCCCTGTCCCCTGTGAGCCCCGCCGCAAGACCACTTAGCCCCAAGTGGACCGGAGAGGTCACAGAATGCCTGGGACGCCCCCAGAGCTCTGGCTGCAAGAGAGTGCCCCCCTCCAAGATGCTGCTCCTTCCCAGGCCTCCCCCCCAACATCTGAACAGGGGAAACTGAGGCTCAGAGAGGCCCAACCCAAGGTCATGTTGACCCAGCGCCTGCAGGGAGGAGTCGGTCACCCTCTGTCAAGGCCACCTTGTTGGGGACTCACAGCCCTCCTGGTCCCCCTTGGTGCAGGGGCCAGAGCCAGTTTCCAGGCTCCCCAGTGGAAGTGCTGACGTGGCTTTGGGCAGCTGTCTGGGGCTGGCCGGGAAGCAGGGCAGATGTCACAGAGCCCAGGGGAGGAGGCGACTCCGCGGGGAGGACGGGCAGGGCCTCTCGCCTGGCGAGACACGCCTCCTCCCCCTCGGCCTGGCCTGGCGGTGTCTGGGGCTGGGGCACAGCCGCTGGCCAGGCTGACCCGCCTCTGAGCCTCTCTCTCCGGCTCCTCTGTGTGGCTGCTGACAAGTGCTGTAAGCTCTCTGGTCCCCCTCCTCCCCTGTGGAGGAGTATAGCAGCACCTGCTCTGGATGAGCGTGAGCCTCAGATGAAAGCAGAGGTGTGCACAGACGTGGTCTGGACACACTGTTCTTGCTCAACATGTGTCAGCTCTTGCTGTTGTCTTTGCAAGTGTGGATCTGGTGCGTCCAAAAGCAGAACTGACCCTGAGAGTGGCAGCTGGCTTTCAGAGGTCACTCCCGCCAGCCTCCTGCCTTGCTGGCCCTGGCCCTCTGCATTTCTCATGCCTGTCTAGCTTTGTTTCTACTTTCTGCCTGCTGCCAACCTGCCCCCACCCCGTCTTAGCAGTGTGGTTCCCTCCTATCTGGCGGCCCCATTGGGTCCCTCAAGCAGCACAGCCCCCTGGGAACAGCAATCGATGGGGCGGAACAGCCTCCCTGACAGATGGACCCACGGAGGCTGGGCTGCTTCAGCAGAGCTCCCTAGGAAACCAGAGACAGGGCTGAGCCATCATGGCTGCCTCCTAAATAGAAATGAGAGGGGGTGGAGAGATGAGGAGGAGGAGGCCCGAGCTTCCAGCCAGCCCAGCCAGCCCCGGGCTGGGCCAGCCCTCTGAGGGTGGGCCTGGAGGGCCAGGGCAGCCCCTACCTTTTCTGTAGGCTCAGAAGCCTCTTGGGGGCAGGATTCCGTATGGCTTGCCAGGTAGGTAGGGTATGTCTGAGTCCCCCTCCTGGGTAGGCGGAGTTTTGCCAGCCCCCACTCCTTGGGGACTTTTTCTAACAAGCCCAGAGGCAGGGGGTGGGGGGTGGGCAGGCCAGCCGACAGGGGCTTACCACATTCCTCAGGCCACAAGGGGCCTTTGAGGCCAGAATGGCACAAGGACCTTCTCTGCCTGTAAGTGTGGGAGACCATGAGCCTTGGCCCCTATGTGTGTATGTGCAGTATGCCTCCTGCCTCTCACCAGCCTCCCAGATTAGTCAGAGACTTCTTCCCGGGATTTCTCAACCTCAGCACTATTGCTGTTTGGGGCCATGTATTTCTTTGTCCTGGTCGTTGTAAGATGCTTAGCATCTTCCCTGGTCCCTACCCATCAGACGCTAGTAGCGGCAGTTGTGACGTGACAACCAAAAACGTCTTCAGACGTTGCCCAGTGTACCCTGGAAGGCAAAAAACCCTACTTGAGAACCACTGGTCTGACCTCAGGACCAGCCCCCTGGGTTGGAGCCGGGGGCTAGGACCCTGTGGGGAGGCCAGAGATCCTCTTCGGTCGTGGAGAGGGAGGCTGGCTCTGTCCCCAGCTGTCTCAGGCCCGGGAGGGTAGAGACGCCCTCCCCATGGCCCCGATGCTAGGTTGGGGGGAACCATGCTTCCCTGAGATGGCAGGGCTTTTGGCGTCACTGCTCAGCTGCACCAGGCTTGGTGCCAACACCTTACCGCCGAGGCCACACAGCATGGAAGGGGGGTGGGGTGAGGGCACTCAGGGGGTGCTCGGGCTGCCTGGGCAACCTTCTGTCCAGCCAGCATGAACGGTGAGCCTCCTCCCTTCCCTGGGGGCCCCTCTCTAGGCCAGTGCTGGGTCGGGAGTGGGCTGTTGGGGACTACTGCCTGGGGTGGGAGACTGTGGACACAAGTCCGGTGTGTTCAGCCAGCTGACTGCGGGGCCACCGAAGTGCCGAGCTCTCCCTTCCAGAAAGAGGGGAGGGAGAAAGATGCTGGGCACTTGCTACATGGTGCCTGGGGGCCCCCTGACCCACAAACCCTTGAGCCAGAGAACTGGGGAGGGGGCTCCCCCGGATTCGTCTCCCTCTTCCTGCCCAAGCAGGCAGGCAGGCCTCGAGGCAAGGGAAAGTTTTCTAGGGCAGAATCTCACTGCTGGGAAGTCCCTACTTATGTCTAACCTACTTCCTTTCTTCCGGTAGCATCTGTCCTATCCTGGCCTACACGCTCTGGCCCCAGAGAGTCAGGGCCCAGCATTTCAGGTGCTCTGGCCAGGCCGTGCCCTAAGTCCCAGGGGAATTTTCAGGTCCTGGGTCTTGTGTGCAGAGGGATGAGGGTGCCTAGGTGGGCACAGCTAGGGTTTGGAGAGGGGCATCAGTGCCCTCTGACAGACCAAGGGCCGCAGACAGCAGGTTGCCCCAAAAGACGCTGAACCCAGCACCGGCCTAGGGGGTCTCAGGGTGGAGAGGTGGAAGTGGCTTTGTAACCAGAGATGGGCCAAGTGGTCTGAAGCAGCAGCTTGGAGCTGGGGTTTAAAATAGCGCCTCTGCCTGGCCAGGATCGGGTTCGGGTCACCCACAAGGCATTGTGGCCACCACCATCCGGCTCAGGTTTCGTGCCTGCCTTGATGATTTGATAGAGGAGGGGGTTACCCAGGCAGATGGGCCTAGGAAAAGGTCTCCAGGCCCACTGCAGTCCCCCGATGAGGCTCTTGCTGGTCTCCTTTCTCCACACCCATCCCCGTGGGACAGACTAGCCCAGCTGCATCCTAATGTCCTCTCTCCTCTAAAGTAAGTATTTGAGGGAGTTCCCGTCGTGGCGCAGTGGTTAACAAATCTGACTAGGAACCATGAGGTTGCGGGTTCGATCCCTGGCCTTGCTCAGTGGGTTAAGGATCCGGTGTTGCCATGAGCTGTGGTGTAGGTTGCAGATGCAGCTCGGATCCTGCGTTGCTGTGGCTGCAGCGTAGGCCAGTGGCTACAGCTCCGATTAGACCCCTAGCCTGGGAACCTCCATATGCCGCGGGTATGGCCCTAAAATGACAAAAGGCAAAAAATAAAAAAAAATTAAGTATTTGACACCAACTAGGGAGCAGGAATTGACAGCATGGAGATGAGTAAGGCCTTGACCCTATTCGAGGCCCAGCAGTCCTGCCCCCCGGTAGAGTACAGGAGGGGAGCGTGATGAGTATTCTGCAGAGACCCTCCACTGATGTCGTAGCCTCATCCTCAAAATCCCACGCATGGGGGAAGCAAGGGGCAGAGGGACCCCCTCAGGCTGCAGGAGGGGGTTAGACCTCCTAGAAGCCGCCTACCAATGCAGAAATGGACGCGGCTGCAGTGGGGAGTGGAGAATGTCTTCTCAAAGGCTTGTGGTCTTCCTTGCAAACTCCCCAGGGTTGTTCCCTGGCCTGCCTGCTCCCCCATCCACCACAAAGCCTCAGACGTAGGTCTGAGTGCATTCCGGTACTTCTGTGTCCGGGTGGGGTGCCCGCTTCCTCAGGCTGACCCCAGCAATAGGGCAAGGGGCGAAGCGATGTGAAGGAGGTGTCCCCTCTTGAGTTTTTCCAGGGAAGTAGGTAGTTCTAGCCCTGCCACGTCCCACTCTGCTGTTGGGAAGTGGGGACAAGCTCCTCGAGTCATGAAGAAGTTCTAACCGTAATCCCTCTGTTCCGCTCTCCCCGGCCAGAGAGTCTCTGGGCCCTTATGGGCAGTGGCAGCCTCTGCGCTGTGGCCCTTGAGGCCTGGCAGGTAGGGTTTCTGCCCGCTTTCCTCTCCTTACCCAGGCATGGATCTGAGGAGGTGACACAACAGGCCACGCCAGCTCAAGGCCACTTCTCTCTCTAAGTGGAGCAACGGCCAGCTCTCCTGACGGAGTTCACATACATCTAAAAAAATGTCTTGTATATCTTAATGGTTTCTCAACAGCCTCTGATTGAAGCATGCTCAATTTAGTCGTGCCGTAAGTAACTTTTTATATTTCCTCGGGGAATCATTTCACTTATGAATCTTTTCTGAATCTGCAATCTCGATTAAAAGTTGATTTTTTTTTTTCCTGTCTCCGTCTCTTCAGCTTCTGAGATGCCTCCCCAGTGAAAAGGGTGTTGCACCGTCAGTGCTCCCTCCTTAGCCTGTCTGGGTCAGGATGATTCTTCCTGAGGGTCGTGGGGCGGAGAAGCCAAGCCTCCCCGTGGTAGCTTCCTGACCTGAAGGGGAGCTGCCCCGGAGGAGGCGGGGAGGCCGTGGCCAGTCTCCTGCCCACGAACACTTCCGACCTGCCTTAGGTCAGTCAGCCCCCGCGCACCGTCACACTGCGGGGATGCGCCAGCCCATCCTGCCCTTAGGGTGGCTCCTCACCTGCGGCTTAGGGACTTGAGAAGGAGACAGAGAACCGAGCAAGGGTTCGGCCTGAGCGCACAAAACTGGTTCAAATCCTGGCCCTGTTCCTATGTGGCTGCCACAGCCTGGCTAGGTCACCTCTCCTCTCAGAGCCTCAGTTTCCTGATGCGCAAAATGAGAATGCGATCGCTCGGTGGATTTCCGCGGAGGTGAAGGGTTTAACGCGGGATCTGCAGCAAAGCGGACTTCATGATTTCCGCGGGGGGACCCAGGGTTGGAACAGTTCTGAGGTCCCTCTCCCGATTCTGAACGGTACCCGTTTCTTCCTCAACACGTTCATTATCCAGTCCAGGCGACACCCCTCGCCCCGAGGTGGGTGGGATCTGCATAACGATCTCCCTGACAGGGAGGGTCTGGTGGGGTTGGGGCTTGCGGGGCGGCTGCCCCAGGAGGCCCCCCCGGAGCTCCTGACTCTGTCCCCCAAGAGGCAAAGGTCAGGGCCACAGTAGGAAGGCCGGAGGGCAAACTGGGCTGAGAAGCTCTGAACTTAGAGGCAGGACGTTCCCCGTAGACACCCTGCCCACCCCCCCAGGTGGAGGAGAGATTTGTTCAGGTGCCGGGACCTCTGGCTCTGACCTCTAACCTCTGACCCCGATCTAGGGTGGGCTGTCTAAGCGCCAGAGTCACGACTGGTGGTGGGGCCGAGGGGCCGGGGCCCAGGCAGCCCAGGCTGCCCTGGGAGGCAGCTCTGGGAGTTAAAGATTTACGAGGGGCCGCTTCCTGAGGCCTCCCTCCTCACAGAGCCGCGTGGCCGGCAACCCGTGACTGCCGGGCGGCTAGACGCAGAACCAGTCCCGCCAGTTCAAAGAGTAGTTCATCCCGGGCCTACCAACAGGCAAGCGCCGAGCACCCCATTTTCTGGAGACTGAAAGGGAAGGAAGAGCAGGGGGTTGGGAGGTGGGGTCCTGTCTTCAACAGCCTCAGCGCGAGGGGCCTGAAGACGCCGCTCTGCCTTCCCAGGCTGGGGCTGCCCGCCTGTTTTCTCCGGATCCGCCCACCCTGGCCTGCAGGTCTTGGGTAGCGCCCTTGCAAGCCAGGCTGGCCTGTGGATGCCCACAGCACCCCTCCCTCTGGGCCAGTCTGGGGCCTCCCGTCCCCCAAAGCCCCATTCTGTTACCTCAGGGCCCCTCCTCCCTCCGGGAGCACATAGTCCTCCGACTCCCATGGGAGAAACAGGTGAGGCGTGAGAGCGCCCAGAGAAGTCAAGAGCTGCCATCAGGGGCCACGATGATCCCCACTTCCGTTTCCCGTCCATATGTGGGCTGAGCTCTCCGTGCCTGGCCGAGAGTGGGGCTACGTCTGCTTGTCCGTGGCACGCGCGTGGCTGAGCCTGGGCGGGGGAAATACGAGTGCGAGTGGGTGTATCGGCCTGGTCTCTGCTTCCTCCCAGCCTCACCCCAGTCATTTTTTTATTTTTCGTTCTGGGACTGGGGTCCCCTCTCTGCCCTCCGACCCTTCCCCCCTGTTTACGCAGCTCAGCACCAGGCTGGGCCACCAAACTGGCTTCTTAGGGACAGGCAGACCTTGGGCCTCCTGGGAAGCAGACCTGGCTTTTCTGCAAGTTTAGTTTCACAGTTCCCTTGTCCCTTTGGAGGTTGAGGGGGCAGGGCTGGGAGCTGATGGTCCGCACATGAGGGCTGAGACCCCAGAGGCTTAGGCCCACGCCCCGTATTTGCACCCCCAGTCCTGCCCTGTGAGTTTGGCCGAGGTCACAGTCCAGGGTGACCCCACTGAAAACTATCCTGCACCCTGCCCTGAGGCAGGGCTCCAAACGGCCTGGCTCTCATTTTCTGTGATACAGATCAGGGAACAGGGCCTCAGTAGACGGGGAGACGTTGCTAGGCCAGGCTCTGGCCGGGCCGAGTCTCCTGGAGACCCTGACTCCTGCACTCCTCTCCACGCGTCTGTCCCAGTCACTGGGTATTTAACCAACCACTGACATTAGCTGTACATGCTAGTCCTGGAAGAGGTAGGTCCCTCAGACAAGGCGTGGATTGAAATCCTGGTTTTGCTGCTTTGTAAGATGCGGCAGTTGTCTGAGTCCCAGGATTAAATAAGCATGCTCACAGAAAGCAATTGGTGTGATGCCGGACACATAGTAAGTTCTCAGAAAAATGTTGCCTACAGTCCTTATGACTGGTACCTATTTAGTGCCAGGCTTCAGGCCCAGGGTAGGTAGGAGACTCGTCTTACCCTCAAGATTCTTTCGTAGGTAGTAGCAGTGAGGGCTGGACAGGGAGACAAATGAGCAAATAAAGCTGTTTCTGGGGCCCTAGGAGGGGACAGATGAGAAGCCCCCGAATGAGGCCACGGAGCACAATTGTTCAGTGCATACACTGCAAAAAAGGCGCCTGGCCAAGGGAGCTAGGAGGACTGAAAGAGAGTTCATGACCGGCTGCCAAAAGGGGCTACCTAGATCTGCCAAAAGGTACCCCCTAGCTAGCTTTTTCTTTCTTTCTTTTTGCTTTCCTTCTTTCTTTCGTTCCAAACCCAAGACGTAAGGAGTTCCTGAACTAGGGATCGGATCCGAGCTGCATTTGTGACTTACGCCAAATAACTGCAATGTCTGATCCTTTAACCCACTGTGCCGGGCCGGAGATGGAACCTGTGTCCTGGCATGTGGAGTCGTGGCTGATCCCGTTGCGCCACAGTGGGAACTCCAGCGGTGGCTTTTTCTAATTTGCACAAAGGCTAGTGCTGGCTCTGTAGATATGAGCCAAACTGAGGCAGCTAAGTAAAAAAGTCAGAGGCAGTTCCCAGCAGAGTGGTCTTCAGTGAGGCCTTCAAGAGGTGAGCTTGATTGAGGCCCTCCCGGGTGGAGAGAACAGTGGATGCAAAGCCAGAGAAACTCAAAGGGGAGATTTGGGGCATGGAGGGAACTCCAGAGCTGAGTGGTGTTGGTCAGTAGAACTTAGGGACCGCAGGGAAGCACAGGGCCGCTTACGAAGCCAGGCCAGGGTGGGCAAGGGGCTGGACTTGAGCGCTGTGGGCCGTGAGGAGTCACTTCATGATGAGACACAAGTGAACCACTGGCATGTCGTATGTGAGAAGCCTCATTAGATCAGCAAAACTCCTCAGGGGTTAGGAGAACAACTTTGGTGCTAGTCTCATTTCTGTTTCTTCATCTAAAAAGTGGGGATGAGGAGTTTCTGTTGTGGCTCAGTGGTTAGCGTACCTGACTAGCATCCATGAGGACACGGGTTCGATCCCTGGCCTGGCTCAGTGGGTTAAGGATCTGGCATTGCCATGAGCTGTGGCATAGGTCACAGACGCGGCTCAGATCCTGAGTTGCTGGGGAGACAGCTACAGCTCCGATTTGACCCCTAGTCTGGGAATCTCCATATGCTACAGGTGTGGCCCTAAAAGACAAAAAAAAAAAATTTTTTTTTAATTAAAAAAATAAATAAAAAGGGATGATAGTACTCCTGGGGTGATGTAAGGATTAAATGAGATAAGGCACCTTAACTGTTTAGCTCAATGCCGTGCTTAGGGTTAGAGCTTTGTAATGCCAACCCTGAAGAGTACAACCAGGGTCTGGAAAGGATGATCTAGGCTGCTGGATGGACACATTCCCACCCAGAAGGCAGGGCAGGCGGGGACCAGCCCTTCTCCCCTGGACGGGTCCTGGACACTTACAGAGCTTGCTTCCCGAATCTAGGCTGACTGATTGACTAATAATGTGAAACAAGAGGAGTTCCCATTGTGGTGCAGTGGTTAACGAATCCGACTAGGAACCATGAGGTTGCGGGTTCGATCCCTGGCCTTGCTCAGTGGGTTAATGATCCAGCGTTGCCGTGAGCTGTGGTGTAGGTCGCAGTCACAGCTCAGATCCTGCATTGCTGTGGCTGCAGCGTAGGCCAGTGGCTACAGCTCCAATTAGACCCCTAGCCTGGGAACCTCCACATGCCGTGGGTGCGGCCCTAAAATGACAAAAGGTAAAAAAAAAATAATAATAATGTGAAACAATAATACTCCTTTTTGGAGGGAGTAGTGAACCAGGATCCCTTCAGTTCTTGCGGAAGGGGGCTGGGGTGGGGGCGGTCTCCCCCATGCGGACAGTTCTGCCATTCTCCTCTGTGGTTCCTACCTGGAGTGGATCGGTTAGGGTCCAGGTCTCCTTCCACCTCTCAATTTCCAGGAGAAGCGGAAGCCTCCAAGAGCCACCCTCTAAACTGGGCCAGGCATGTGTCAACACCCCTTCCCTGAGAAAGCTGCCATTGGGATCCCCTGACTCGTCTCCCGTTGCAGCCTGCAGAACCTTGGCCTTTGCCCTCCTGAGTTGGGGAGGTGGGCAGAGGTCTGGGGGAAGATGTGGAATTGTAATTCCCTAGGGTGGAGTACCCCCCACCCCACAGATCTCAGCATGAAGCTTTTTCAGGGTGCAGGGCCTGATTCTGCCCTTCTGCCCTCGCCCTAGGCTCCAGCAGCCCTGCAGGACTCTTTCATCTCTTGGGCCCTAATCCTCTGAGGCCCGCTACTGACTCCTGGGGAACAGGTCGCAGTCTGGGCCTCAGCTTACCCGGAAAAGGTAGATGGTGGCAGGCTAAGTGTTTGGAGATCCTGGAGCTTCTAGGCCTGGGATCCTGTCTCCTTTTCCTCGTGTGGTCAGTGCCCAACCCAGTACCTGACACTCGAGCTGAGCCCCAGAATGTCTGTCTTTAAGCAGTTTAGAGCTAGTGACCTGGAAGTGTTCATTTGTCTTAAAACTGTGTTCCCAGCGCAGGTCCCTTGTTTTACTCCGTGTCTGTTTGGGGTGGCTCTGAGGAAGGCTGCTGGCGCGGGGAGGAGAGGCTAGGGGGCCTCCCCTAGGGAGCCATTCCTGGGCACCCAGTGAGGGGAGGACCCCTCTCAGCATTTGTGTCCACGAGAGAGGCTCACTCCCTGTGGTCGGGGAGCCCCGGGGGAGACAACACGTTCCAGACGACCTCTGTCCTCTGACTCCTCCCTCACCGCCTTATCCCCTGGCTGGGTCAAAGTCCCAAAGCCACATTTACACGGCTTGGAAGGTGGGCACCAGTGGCTGCTTCTGGGAGACCCAGGCCTCAGGCCCTCCACCACGCAGGCAGGCCACACAGAGGACAGGAAGCAGAGAGGTGGCAGCTGGTGTCGCTTCCTTCACAGAGGCTGCTCCTGTGGCACCCAGCTCTCCGCAGCAGCAAACTCCCTGTTATCTGGGCCTCAGTCCACCTCAGGCTATAAAGTTTAACCCTAGGCAGACTTCCGGAACCGTCCTCCCCCTCTTCCACCAGGGTCTCCAGTCTGTCTGGGGGCTGTGTTTTCTCTGCCTAGCGGGGGAAGCACAAACTCACCCCCACGAATTCCACAGAAGGGAAGAAACTTTCCATGCTGGCATTATCTGCAGTTTGGGATTATGTGAGTGGGCCTGCGGCTGGCTCTACGGGGTCGCTGAAGTGGTGACAAGAGGACATCTGCAGCCTTAGGGGTGGCCCAAGCTGGGCAGGTGGAGGGGCACTGAATGATGCTGAGGAAACAGGGGCCCAAATTTGTACCCACTGGGCCTTTGTGTTTTCTTTCAACCAGTATCTATTGAGCGCGGCTCTGTGCTAGGCACTGTTTCAGGCTGAGTTTACAGTTCCACAGTGCGGTCGCTTTAGCTCTGGGGTTTGGGTTGGCGCCGGCGTAGAAAACAAAACTCCCTTTCTCGGATCAGTTTCCTCATCTGTGAAATGGGGACAGGAACCTCCGCTTCCCTTTCTCCCGGAGAACTAGAGCCCACTGAGTTCGGGAAAGCGCTCTGGGAAGGGAGGAGTCCCTGAACACGCGTCTAGTTCCAAGAGTGCTCGGCTAGGAGTTCCCGGCCCTCCGCGCAGCTGAGCTGCGGGGCGCGGCCAAAGCCTCGCCACGGGTCCTTGCAGCTTCGCGGCCGGCTGAAGAGAGGGGACGGAGGGGCGGCGGATTTCCTCGGAAGGTGCGTCTCCAAGCCCATGCCCTCCTCACAAAAAAACGAGAGAGGTCCTCTCATTTATTTATTTATTTTCGTAAAGTTGCGGAAAAAGAGGTGAAGACAGGGAGCGCCGGGGAGCTGAGCCAGGGCCGACCAGGTCAGAGCGCGGAGAGCTGGAGGCGCAGTGGCTGCAGCTCCAGCCTCAGAGCCAGCGGCGTCCAAGTGGCCAGGGCTGCGTCGGGAGGGAGGCGGAGGGAGGAGGGAGGGGAGCTGGGGGGGGGGAGGGAGCGTAGAGTCCGGTCCGGGTTTTGCCGGCAGCCCCCGGGCAGCGTTCAGAGCTCCTGCCCCGGCGGGCGCGCGGCGGCGGCGGCGGCGGCGGCGGCGGCGGCGGCGGAGCCCGAGCGGAGATGTAGAGGCGGCGGCACTGGCGGCAGCAGAGGCGGCGGCGGCGACGGCGGCGGCGAGAGCAGACGCCAGAGCCGAGCGAGAAGAGCGGCAGGACCTTGTTTCCCGAAGCCGGGCTCCGCGTCCCAGCCCTGCCCAGCCCGCGCCCAGCCATGCGCGCCGCCTGCTGAGTCCGGGCGCCTCACGCTGCGCCCTCCGCCAGCCGCGCCGCGCTTCGCTCGGGGGTGATTAGTTGCTTTTTGTTGTTTTTTAATTTGGGCCGCGGGGAGGGGGAGGAGGGGCAGGTGCTGCAGGCTCCCCCCCCTCCCCGCCTCCGGCCAGCCGCGGCGGCGTGACTCCGGCTCCGGCCCTGGGCACGGCGGGCGGCGCGGCTGGAGCGGAGCGCACCGCGGCGGCTGTGCCCAGAGAGGAGCGCAGCTCTCCGCCCCGCCCCTCCCCCTCGGCCTCGCGGCGGCGGCGGCGGCGGCGGCGGCGGCGGTGGCGGCTTGGACGACTCTGAGAGCCGGTAGGTGTCGGGCCACGGCCCTCCCCCGACCCCCCCGGAGGCCGGCCCCCTCCCCTTCCCCGCCTACCTCCCTCTCCTCCCCCGGGGCCCGGTGCGCGGCCGGGGCCGGAGTTCGCTGCAAGTCGGCGGAAAGTTTGGCGGCGCGGGCTCCCCCGAAGTTCAGGTGCGGAGAGCCAGGGACGGGAAAGGAGGGGTCCGGGTTTGGGTGGGGCAGGGGGCGCCGGTGGCCTGAGCCCGGGAGCCCTGGAGGCCGGGAGCCCGAGCTCTGGTGATCGTTCGGTGGCCTCAGCTACACTCCAGCCTCCCCGAGCCGCAGTCAGCTCGGTCGCAGATCACTGAGTTCAGACAAAAAGAGGGGTTTTAGGGTCGGGGACGGCGGCTTGGGCGCCATGGATTGGGGCTGGGGCTCTGCCTGCGGGCTACTGTCCCCTCCCCAAGTCCTCGAGCCTGAGGGCTCAGGGGCGGCGGGAGCCCGGGTCCTCACCTCCCGGTGTTGGGCGGGCGCTCCGCCTGCGGGGGCGGCTGATTGGAGCTCTCCGGCGCGCACTCCCCCCAACATGCCCCATTCGCAGCCTTGTGTTTGGGGGGCGACGGTAACTGCTCTTAATGCCCTGGACCACGCGTGGCTGAGTCTCCCCCTCCAGTTGAGGGGGCGGTGGCCACTTCTGCATTTCCCCTCCGGCTCCTCGCCCCCGCTGCCCGCGGGGTGCTGGCGGGCTGATCAAGTTTGACCTTCTTTTTCCGTTAAAGGATCACCCCACCACCACCGCTGCTCCCCGCGGCCTCTTTCTCCCTTCCTCTCCAGCCCCGGGGAGTCTTTTCAGGCTGGGTCTCGAGCCCCGCGTGGCCAAACAGCATGCAAAGCCCGGGTGGGAGACTGGGGGTGTTCCTCTAGCTGCGGAGCTGTGGGAGGCGGGTGTCCCAGGCGCCTGCCTCGCTGCTCTGGCTCCAAATGTACCCGTGAAGTTTTGGCCCCCAGCCCCCGCCTCCCCTTGGCTTCCCCGGAGCTAGGGGCTGCACCGCCTCGGGAAGAATGTGTTAATTTTCTTGCCGGGGGAAGTTGTCCTCGCCCGGAATGGGCTGCCTCCCGGCGAGGAGCGCGGGGTGCGCCAGGCTTTGTTTATTTGTAGGATCAACCGAAAGTGAGTGACCCCGGTTTTTAAATGGGGGGCTGCCCCTGGGACCTGTCAGGAGAGCTGAAACGCCCAATGAGGGAATAGGATCGCTTTTGCCCCCCCTCCCCCGCCTCCTTTAAGGATCGGAAAAGGTGCGCGGAGTTGGGCTGGTGCCACGGGCTGCGAGGAGGCAGCAGCGGATTTGGGGGTTTCTGTAGGGACCCAGCCGGAAAGACTCGCGCCCTCCCCTTGTCTCCTGCGACGGGGAGTTGGGGGGGGGCTGAAGGGTTGGCAGCCGCACCCTCCTTGGCCCCCTCGACCCTGGGTGGTCTGAGAGTCGCTTCTGGGGACTGAAGGGTCTGGGGGGGGCGGTTCTGGCGAGGCAGCGTCTGGACCTCCGCCTTTGCCTGCGCCGCGGGCGCTGTTCCGAGCCCTGGGTTTCGTGGTGGGCCCGCCGTCCCCTCCCCGCGTTTGCGCAGGAAGCACCGGGGAGGGGGCGTGTGCGGTCGTTCGGCCCTCGCCCCCGCCGGAGCCGCCCCAGGGCGACCGGCAAACAGAGTCCCTTTCAAGTTTTCCGCTGGGGCCGCCTGGCGGGGGCTGCGTGCGCGGTGGCTGCGGACTTGTTTGGAGCGCTATTTGAACGCCCGGCGCCACCTCAGCTGCCCCGGCTCGCGGGGGCGGGGGGTGGGGGTGGTGGCTGTCCCCGCAGCTGAGAGCGTTTAAATGAGACGTCTTTAGGGGGTGGCCGCCACTCGCCCTGACCCCCCTCCCGAAGGACCCCCGTACCTTGGGTGCCAACCGTCTGAGGACACCCGGGGACTGAGACCCGAAGCCTCCTCCCACAGCCCTTTTTGAGAGCGATTTGAGGAGACTGAGGCCAGCGCTGCTCCCTACTACTTCGTAGTGTTGATTTAGCAGTTTCCCTGGATGAGGCTCAAGTAAGAGCTGGAGGGGGGGGGAGTGGCCCGCTCTGCAGCTGTCACCCCCTTCCCAGAACTCACCCCCTTCTCAGAACGGAAATTGTCCTCTCTCCTTGGGGAGGAGGGAGAGGAGGTGAGTTTTGCCCTGGGAAGGGGTGGGAACAGCTGAGCGAGATTGGCCTCTGGGCTCTCAGCAGGTCCTGGGGACCCTGGTGGCAGCCCCCCCCCACCTCCAAGCCTGTGGGAGCCCCGACACTCCTCAGGGAAGCAGAGCTGGCCTTGCCCCTCCTTCTGCGGTGCCACCTCCCTTTCCTGGGTGGGGGCAGAGGTTCCTCTGCAGAAGACAGGTC
>PVHT020000131.1:157703-172300 GCA_004024745.2 Catagonus wagneri
CGTGAATCGACGAACGCCGACGATGGGTGTGCGGATCGGCAAACACTGACGATGCGCGCGCGGATGGGTTAATGCTGACGACGCGTGCACGTATCGACGAATGCCGATGATGTGCGCGCGGATCGATGAACGCCGACAACGCGCGCTCAGATCGACGAACACTGACGACGCGTGTGTGCGGATCAACGAACACTAACGATGCATGCTCAGTTTGATGAATGCGGATGACACGCGCGCAGATCAACGAACGCCGATGACGCTCGTGCGATTATTGAAGAACGCCGACGAAACGCGCACATGAATCAACGAATGCCGATGACGCGCACGCTCGGATCAATGAATGCGGATGACGCACGCGCAGATCGACGAATGCCGAAGACGCTCATGTGCTTATCGACGAACGCCGACTATGCACATGCACAGATCGACGAACGCCGATGACGCTCATGCGCTTATCGATGAATGCCGATGACGCGCACGCACAGATCAACAAAAACCAAAAATGCATGCGCAGATCGATGAACATCGACGATGCGCGCACTGATCAACGATCGCCGATGCGTGTGCGGATTGACAAACGCCGATGACGCGCGTTCGTGGATCGAAGAATGCAGACGACGTGCGCGCAAGGATCAACGAATGCCAAAGACGCGTGCGTGGATTGATAAACACCAACGACACTCGCGCGCTTATCAACGAACGCCATTGTCGTGCGCGCGGATCGACGAACGCCGATGACTCATGCACCCGGATTGATGAACGCGGATGACACGTGCGTGGATCGACGATCACAGACGATGTACATGCGGATCGACGATCGCCAACAACACGCCCGCAGATCGACGAACGCCAACGTCGCGTGCGGATATATGAACGCGGATGACGTGAGTGCTAATCGATGAAAGCTGAAGACGTGTGCACGGATCAATATATGCCATTGTTGTGCACGTGGAACGATGAATGCCGACGACGTGTGCTCGTGGATCGACGAACGGCGATGACGCACGTGCGTGGATCGATGAGGGCCGACGTCGTGCGCGCGTGGATCGACGAATGCTGATGACGCGAACGAGCGGAACGACGAACGCCAACGTCGTGAGTGCGTGGATCGACGAACGCCGACGACGCGCACGAGTGGATGGACGAACGCCGACAACGCGCGCACGGGGATCGACGATCGCCGACGAAGCGCGAGCGCTTATTGATGAATGCCGATGATGCGCACGCAGATCGATGAACACCGATGATGCTCGTGTGCTTATCGATGAATGCCAATGAAGCACGCGCAGATCGATGAAAGCCAACGACGCACGAGCACTTATTGGCGAATGCCGATGACGCACACGCAGATCGACGAATGCCGACGATGCTTGCGCGCTTATCGATGAACGCCGATGACGCACGCGTCGATCGATGAACACCGATGACTCACACGTGCAGAGCGACGAACATGGATGACACACGCGTGGATCGATGTTCACAGATGATGTACGCGCGGATAGACAATCGCCAAAGATGCGCCCATGAATCAATGAATGCCGACGTCATGTGCGGATGGATGAACGCGGACAACGCGTGCATGGATCGACGAAAGATGATGATGCGCGCGCGGATCAAAGAACGCCGACGATGCACACGCGTGGAACGACGAACGCCGACGACGCTCATGCGCTTATCGACGAAGGCTGATGACGTGCGCGTGCGGATGATGAACGCCGATGACGCTCACGCACTTATCGACGAACGCCGACGATGCGCGCACTGATCAACGATCGCCGATGATGCCCACGCAGATTGATGATCGCCGATGAAGCGCACGCGGATCGATGAATACCGATGAAGCTCGCGTGCTTACCGATGAACGCCGACAACGCGCTTGCGGATCAACGAACGCCGATGACACACGTGCCCGGATCGACGGATGTGGACATCACGCGTGCGGATCGACGATCGCAGATGACGTACGCATGGATCGACGATCACCAACGACATGCCCGTGGATCGACAAATGCCAACGACGCGTGTGCGCGGATCAACGAATGCTAACAACGCACGCTCAGTTCGACGAACGTGGATGACACTCGCGCAGATCGACAAACGCCGACGATGCTCGTGGGCTTATCAAAGAACGCCGACGACACACACACATGGATCAACAAATGCCGATGACGCGCGCACTCGGATCGATGAACGCCGATGACGCGTGTGTGGATCAACAAACGCCGATGACGCTCATGCGCTTATCGACGAATGCCAACTACGCACGTGCACAGATCGACGAACACCGACGACGCTCACGTGCTTATCGCCGAATGCTGAAGACGCGCGTGCACGGATCAATGAAAATCAAAGATGCATGTGCGGATCGACGTCGATGATGCACACGCAGATCGACGATCGCCGACGCGTGTGCGGATTGACGAACGCCGATGACGTGCGCGCGTGGATCGACGAACGCCGACGACTCGCGCACACGGATCAACGAATGCCAAAACGCGCATGAGGATCGATGAACGCCGATGAATCGCATGCGGATCGATGAACGCCGATGACTCACGTGCCTGGATCAACGAATGCCGACATCGCGCGCGCAGATGGATGAACACCGAAGTCGCGTGCGCGGATCGACGAACAACGAAGACGCGTGCGTGGATCGATGAACGTCGATGACGCGCACATGGATCAACGATCGCTGATGACGCGCATCAGTTCGATGAATGCCGACAAAGTGCGTGCGTGGATCGACGAACGCCGACGATGCTCACGCGCTTATCAATGAACGCCAACAACGCATGCGCGCGTATCCACGAACGCCAAAGATGCACGCACGGATCGACAAATGCCAATTATGCTCGAGTGCTTATCGATGAATGCCAATGACACGCACGCAGATCGACAATTGCCGACGATGCCCACGCAGATTGACGATCACCGACGATGCGCACGCGGATCGATGAACGCCAATGACGCTCACGTGGTTATTGACGAACGCCAACGATGCGCATGCGGATCGATGTACGCCGATGACTCACATGCCAGGATCGATGGACGCGGATGTCACGCGCACGGATCGAAGATCGCAGACGATGTACGCATGGATCGACGATCGGCAATGACACGCCCGCGGATCGACGAATGCCGACGTCGCGTGCGGATCGACAAACGCGGATGACGAGCGCACGGATTGACGAAAGCCGATGATGCACACGTGGATCAACGAACGCCGATGTCGTGCACGCGGATCGACAAACGCTGATGACGCGCGCGTGCGGATCGACGAACGTGGATGACACACATGTGGATCGATGATTGCAGACGACTTACGCGCGGAACGACGATCGCCAACGACGTGCCCGTGGATCGACGAACGCCAATGTCGCATGTGGATCGACGAATGCGGACAATGCGCGCGCGGATCGACGAATGCCGATGTCGCATGCGCGGATCAATGAACGCCGATGACGCACACGCATGGATCGACGAATGCCGACGACGCGCACGCACTTATCAACGATCGCCGACAATGCGCCCGTGGATCGACGAACGCCGATGATGCATGTGCACGGATCAACAAACGCCAAAGACGCATGCGTGGATCAACGAACACCGAAGACGCTCACGCGCTTATCGACAAAAGTGACAACACGCGTGCGGATCGACGAAGGCCTAACACGCGTGCGTGGATCAATGAATGCCAAAGATGTGCGCGTGCTTATCTATGAACGCCGATGACGCGTGCACAGATTGATTATCGCCAACGACGCACACACGGATCGATGAATGCCGATGACGCACGCGCACTTATCGATGAACGCCGATGATGCACACGCGGATCGACGAATGCTGATGACTCACGCGTGCGGATCGACGAATGTGGATGACACGCGCGCAGATCGATGATCGCAGACGACGTACGCGCGCTCGACATTCGCCAACGATGTGCCCATGGATCGATGAACGCCGACGTTGTGGGCGGATCGAAGAACGCGGACAATGCATGCAGGGATCGATGAACGCGGATGACGCCCGCCCAGATTGACGATGGCCGATGACGCATACGCGGATCGACAAACGCCAACAACGCTCATGCGCTTTTCGATGAACACCAACGTCACGTGTGTGGATCGATGAATGCCGATGACTCACGCACCCGGATCGACAAATGCGGATGACACACGCTTGGATCGATGATCGCAGACGATAAACGCGTGGATCGATGATTGCCAATGACACGCCTGTGGATTGACGAACGCCGACATCGCGTGTGGATCGACAAACACGGATGACATGCGTGCGGATCGACGAAAGCCGAAGACGCACGCGCGGATCGACGTACGCCATTGTTGTGTACGCATAACGACAAACGCCGACGATGGTCGCTCACGGATTGACGCACGCCAATGACGTGCACGCGTGGATCGACAAGGACTTATGTCATGCACGTGCGGATCAACGAATGTCGATGACGCGCACGAGCGGAAAGATGAATGCCAGCATCGTGCGTGCGCGGATCGATGAACGCCGACCAAGCACACGAGCGGATCGACGAATGCCGATGATGCGCGCGCGGGTATCGATGAACGCCGATGACGTGCACGAGTGGATCGACGAACGCCGACGTCGTGTGCGCGTGGATCGACGAACGCTGACAACGTGCGAGCGCTTATTGACGAATGCCGATGAAGCGCACGCAGATCGACGAACGCCGATGACGCTCGCACGCTTATCGACGAACGCCGATGACGCATGCGCGGATCGACGAACACCGATGACTCACGTGTGTGGATCGATGAACGCGGATGACACGCATGCGGATCGATGATCACAGACGATGTACGCACGGATCGATGATCGCCAACGACGTGCCCACGTATCGAAGAATGCCGACATTGTGTGTGGATCGCTGAACGCGGACGATGCATGCGTGGATCAACGAAAGCCGACGACGCGCGCGCGGATCGAAGAACGCCAACGACGCACGCGCGCGGATCGATGAACGCCGATGACACACGTGCACAGATCAACAAACCCCAAAGACGCACACGCGGATCGACTAACGCCGACGACGCTCACGCGCTTATCGACGAAGGCTGATGACATGCGCGCGTGGATCGATGAACGCCGATGATGCTCACACACTTATCGATGAACGCCGATGATGCACGCGCTGATCAACGATCACCGATGACGCCCATGCAGATTGACGATTGCCGACAAAGCGCACGCGGTTCAACGAACGCCGACGACGCTCAGGTGCTTATCAATGAACGCCGACGATGCACGTACAGATCGACGAACGCCGATGACTCACGCGCCCGGATTGATGGACACGGACGTCACGCACACGGATCGATGATCGCAGATGATGTTCGCACGGATCGACGATCACCAGTGACACGCCCGCAGATCGATGAACGTCGATGATGTGTGTGTGCAGATCGACGAATGCTAATGATGCACGCTCAGTTTGACGAACGCAGATGACACATGCGTGGATCGACGAATGCTGATGATGCTCATGTGCTTATCAAAGAACGCCGACGACGCACGCACATGGATCAACGAATGCCGATGACGCGTGTGCTTGGATCGACAAACGCCAACGACACACGTTCGGATCAACGAACGCCGATGACGCTCATGCGCTTATCGACGTACGCCGACTATGCACACGCACAAATCGATGAATGCCAACGATGCTCACGCGCTTATCGACAAATGACGATGACGCATGTGCATGGATCAACAAAAACCAAAGACACGTGCGCGGATCGACGAACGTCAACAACGCGCGCACTGATCGACGATTGCCGATGCGTGTGCAGATTGACGAATGCTGATGATGCGCGTGCGCGGATCGACGAACACCGACGATCGTGTGCACAGATCAACGAACACCACAGACGCGTGCGTGGATCGACGAACGCCGATGAATCGCTTGCGGATCGACGAATGCCGATGACTCACGTGCCCGGATCGATGAACGCCGACGTCGTGTGTGCGGATCGACGAACACCGATGACGCGCGCGCGGATCGACGAAGGCTGATGACGCGCTCTCAGATCGATGAACGCTGACAATGTGCGCGCGCGGTTCAACGAACACCGACGACGCTCACGCGCTTATCAACGAACGCCGACAACGCACGCGCGTGTATCAATGAACGCCAAAGATGCACGCTCAGATCGATGAACGCCACTTACGCTCGGGCGCTTATCGACGAATGCCGATGACGCACGTGTGGATTGACCAATGCCGATGACACGCGCCCGAATCGACAGACGCGGACGTCACGCATGTGGATCGACAATCGCAGATGACGTACGCACGGATACATGATCGCCAACGACACGCCCGCAGATCGACGAATGCAGACGTCACGTGCAGATCGACGAATGCAGACGTCACGTGCAGATCGACGAAAGCCGACGACGCGCGCGCGGATCGTCGAACGCCGATGTCGTGCGCGCAGATCGACGAACGCTGACGACGTGCATGTGCGGATCGACGAACGTGGATGACAAGCGCATGGATCGACGATTGCAGACGACTTACAGGTGGATCAATGATCGCCAATGACGTGCCCGCAGAACGACGAACGCCAAGGTCGCGTGCGGATCGACGAACGCGGTAGACGCGCACACGGATTGACAAATGCCGATGTCGCGCGCGCGGATCAATGAACGCCGATGACGCGCACGCATGGATTGATGAACGCCGACGATGCGTGCGCACTTATCGACGAACGCCGATGACACGTGCGCGCGGAACGACGAACGCCGATGATGCGTGCGTACAGATCAACGAACGCCAAAGATGCGCACGCGGATCAACGAACGCCGAAGATGCTTGCGTGCTTATCGATGAATGCCAACGATGCGCACGCTGTTCGACGATCGCCGGTGATGCGCACGCGGATCGACGTACGCCGATGACATGCGTGCACTGATCGACCAACGTCGACGACGCGTTCGGTGATCGACGATTGCCGACGATGTGCACGCGGATCGACGAACGCGGAAGACGCGCGCGTGGATCGACGATTGCCGATGACCCACGCGTGGATCGATGAACGCCAACGATGCTCACACCCTTATCAACGAACGCCGATGACGCGCACGCAGATCGACGAACGCCGACGATGCGCGCGCACATCGACGACTGCCGATGACATGCGTGCGGATCGACAAATGCGTTTGACGTGCATGCAGATCGACGATCGCCGATGATGCGTGCGCACATTGACGATCGCTGAAGACACGCACGTGCATCGAAGAAAGCCGACGACGCTCGCACGCTTATTGATGAACGCCGACGACGCTTGTGCGGATCGATGAATGCCGATGACTCACGTGTGCAGATGATGAACGCAGATGACACGTGCACGGATCGATGATCGTGTACGACGTACACGCGGATCGACGATCACCAACGTCGTGCCCGCGGATCAACGAACGCTGACGTCGCGTGCGGATCGATGAACACGGACGACGCGCACACGGATCGACTAACGTGGAAAATGCACGCGCAGATCAACGAACGCCAATGACGCATGCACAGATCGACGATTGCCGATGACGAGTGCGTGGATCGACGAAAGTGGATGACGTGTGTGCAGATCGATGATCATCGACGTCGTGTGTGTGGATCAATGAACGCCGATGACGCTCGCGTGCTTATCAACAAATGCCGACGATGCGCGTGCAGAATGACGATCGCCGACGATGCGCACGCAGATCGAAGAACGCCGTCGTCGCTCGTGCACTTATCGATGAACGCCGACGACACGCGCGTGGAATGACGAATGCCGATGACTCACGCGTGCGGATCGACGAACGCGGATGACCCACGCACGGATCGATGATCGCAGATGACGTTCGTGCGGATATACGATCGCCAATGATGTGCCCGCGGATCGACGAACGCCGACGTAGCGTGTGGATCGACGAACACGGACGACGCGCGTGCGGATCGATGAGAGCCGATGACGCTCACGCACGGATCAAGGAACGCCGATGTCATGCAAGCGGATCGACGAACGCTGATGACGCACACACGCAGATCGACGAACGCCGATGAAGCACACGCACGGATCGATGAAAGCTGATGACACGCGTGCAGAT
The DNA here is from genome assembly GCA_004024745.2 of Catagonus wagneri. Classification (NCBI taxonomy): domain Eukaryota; kingdom Metazoa; phylum Chordata; class Mammalia; order Artiodactyla; family Tayassuidae; genus Catagonus; species Catagonus wagneri. The sequence goes on from PVHT020000131.1 coordinate 165,827, forward strand.
CGACGAACGCCGATGACTCACAGGCGTGGATCGACGAACGCGGAGGACTCGCGCACAGATCGACGATCGCAGATGACATACGCGTGGATCGGTGATCGCCAACAATGCTCCCGTGGATCGATGAACGCGACGTCGCATGTGGATCGACGAACACAGATGACGCGCGCGCGGATCGACGAAAGCTGATGACACGCGCGCGAATCGATGAACGCCGACTTTGTGCATGTTGATCGAAGAACACCGACGACGCACGTGCGTGGATTGACCATTGCCGACGAAGCACGTGCGTGGATCGATGAACGCCGATGACATGAGCGCGCGGATCGACGAACGCCGATGGCGCGAGCGCGTGACTCGACGAACCCCGACGATGTGCGCGTGGATCAGCAAACGCCGACGATGCGCACACGGATGTGTTAACACCGAAGACACGCGCACGGATCGACGAACGCCGATGACGTGCGCGCAGATCGACGAACGCCGTCGACGAGCGCTCAGATCGACGAACACGGATGACGCGTGTGCACGGATTGACGAACACTAATGATGCACGCTCAGTTTGACGAACGCGGATGACACGCGCACGGATCGACGAACGCCGACGACACTCGTGCGCTTATCGAAGAACGCCGACGATGTGCACACATGGATCAATGAATGATGATGACACGCACGCTCGGATCGACGAATGCCGACGACACGCGCGTGAATCGACGAATGCCGATGACGCTCATGCGCTTATAGTCGAATGCCGACTACGCAGGCGCACAGATCGACGAACGCCGACGATGCTCATGCGCTTATCGACAAACGCCAATGACATGCGTGCACAGATCAACGAAAACCAAAGATGCGCGTGCGGATCGATGAACGTCGACGATGTGTGCGCTGATCGACAATCGCCAATGCGTGTGCGGATTGACAAATGCCGATGATGCGTGCACGTGGATCGATGAACGCAGACGACGCGTGCAAAAGGATCAACAAACACCAAAGACGCGTGCGTGGATTGATGAACGCCGACAACACTCGTGCGCTTATCAACGAACGCCATCGTCGCGCAAAAGGATCAATGAACGCCGATGACTCATGCGCCCGGATCGATGAACACGGATGACACGCGCGTGGATCGACGATTGCAGATGACGTACGCGTGGATCGACGATTGTCAATGACACACCCATGGATCGACGAACCCCGACGTCGTGTGCGGATTGACGAACACGGATGACGTGAGTGCGGATCGACGAAAGCTGAAGACGTGCGCACGGATCGATGTATGCCATTGTTGTGCGCATGGATCGACGAATGCCGATGACGCGCACGAGCGGAATGACGAATGCAAACGTCGTGCATGCACGGATCATCAAACACCGATGACGCGCACGAGTGGATGGACGAACGCCAACGACGCGCAGGCGGGGATCGACGAACGCCGATGACACACACGAGCGGATCGACGAATGCCGACATCGTGCACGTGCGGATCGATGAACGCCGACAATGCGTGAGCGCTTATTGACGAATGCCGATGACGTGCCCGCGGATCGAGGAACACCGACATCACGTGCAGATCGACGAATGCGGACCACGTGCGTGCGGATCGACAAATGCCGATGTCACGCGCGCGGATCAATGAACTCCGATGACGCGCACGCGTGGATCGACGAACGCCAACGACGCGCGTGCACTTATCGACTAACGACAACGACGCGTGCGTGCGGATATACGAACGCCGATGATGCACACGCACGGATCAACGAATGCCAAAGATGCACACGTGGATCAACGAACGCCGAAGACACTCACGCGCTTATCAATGAACGCAAACGATGCACACGCTGATCGACGATCGCTGGTGACACACACGCGGATTGACGAACGCCGATGACACGCATGCATGGATCGACCAATGCCGGTGATGCGTGTGGTGATCGACGATTGCCGAGGATGTGCGCGTGGATCGACAAACGCGGAAGACACGCACGGAGATTGATGATCGCCGACGACCCCCACGTGGATCGACGAATGCCGATGACATGCACGAGCGGATCGACGAATACCGTCGACGCGCACGCGGGGATCGACGAACGCCGATGACACGCATGAGCGGATCGACGAACGCCGACATCGTGCACGTGTGGATCGATGAACGCCGACAACTCGCGAGCGCTTATTGACGAATGCCGATGACCCGCACGCAGATCGACGAACGCCAACGACGCTCGCATGCTTATCGACGAACGCCGATGATGCACGCGCAGATAGACGAACACCGATGACTCACGCACGCAGATCGACGAACGCGGATGACACGCACATGGATCGATGATCACAGACAATGTACACACGGATCGACGATCGCCAACGACGCGCCCACGTATCGACGAATGCCGACATCATGTGCGGATAAATGAACGCGGACGACGCATTCGTGGATCAACGAAAGCCGACGACGCACGTGCAGATCGAAGAACGCCGACGACGCGCGTGTGCGGATCGACGAATGCCGATGACACGCGCGCACGGATCAACGAACCCCAAAGATGCATGCACAGATCGACTAACGCCGACGACTCTCACGTGCTTATCGATGAAGGCTGATGACGTGCGCGTGCGGATCAATGAATGCCGATGATACTCACGCACTTATCGATGAACGCCGATGATGCGCGCTGATCGACGATTGCCGATGATGCCCATGCAGATTGAGGATCGCCGACGAAGCGCACGCAGTTCGACGAACGCCGACGATGCTCGCGTGCTTATCGACAAAGGCCGATGATGTGCGTGCGGATCTACGAATGCCGATGTCTCACGCGCCTGGATCGATGGACGCGGACGTCACGCACGCAGATCAATGATCGCAGATGACGTACACGCGGATCGACGATCGCCAACGACACGCCCGCGGATCGATGAATGCCGACAGCGCATGTGCGCGGATCGACGAATGCTAACGACACACGCTCAGTTCGACGAACGCGGATGACACGCGCGCGGATCGACGAACGCTGATGACGCACGCGCACGGATCAACGAATGCCAAATATGCGCACGTGGATCGATGAATGCCGACGAATCGCGTGCGGATCGACGAATGCCAATGACTCACGTGCCCGGATCGACGAACGCTGACATTGCGCGCACAGATCGACGAACACCGACGATGCGCACGCGGATCTACAAACTCCGATGACGCGCGCGTGGATTGACGAATGCCGACGACGCGTGTGCGCGTATCAACGAACGCCAAAGATGCACGCGCGGATCGATGAACGCCAATTACGCTCAGGTGCTTATCGACGAACGCCGACGACGTGCACGCAGATCGACAATCGCCGACAATGCCCATGCAGATTGACGATCGCTGATGACGTGCACACGGATCGACGAACGCTGACGACGCTCGTGTGCTTATCGACGAACGCCGACGACGCGCGTGCGGATCGACCAACGCCATGTCTCACGCGCCCGGATCGACGGACGCGGACGTCACGCGTGCGGATCGACGATCACAGATGACGTACGCGCGGATCGACGATCGCCAATGACATTCCCGCGGATCGACGAACGCTGACATCGCGTGCAGATCGACGAACGTGTATGACGTGCGCGTGGATCGACAAAAGCCGACGACGCACGCGTGGATCGATGAACGCCGATGTTGTGCGTGCAGATCGATGAACGCCGATGACACTTGCGTGCGGATCGACGAACGCGGACGACACACACGTGGATCAATGATTGCAGACGACTTACATGCGGATCGACGATCGCCAATGACGTGCCCGCAGATCGACGAACGCCAACGTCGCATGCGGATCGACGAACGCGGATGATGCGCGTGCGGATCGATGAACGCCGATGATGCGTGCATGCGGATCAACGAACGCCGAAGACGCTCACGCGCTTAATGATGAACACCGATGATGCACGTGCGGATCGATGAACGCCAATGATGCTCGCACGCTATTCAACGAAAGCCAACGACGCACACGCAGATCGACGAACGCCGAAGATGTGTGCGCAGATCGATGACTGCCGATGACGCGCGTGCGGATCGACGATCACCGATGACGCGTGCGCAGATCGATGAACGCCGATGACGCTCGCGTGCTTATCAACGAATGGCGACGACGTGCATGCAGATCGACGAACGCCGATGATGCGCACGTGCTTATTGACAAACGCCGACGATGCACGCGCGGATTGACGATTGCGGATGACTTACGCACGGATCGACGAACACTGACGTTGCGTGCAGACCGACGAACGCGGACGACACGCACACGGATCGACGAAAGTGGAAAATGTGTGCGCAGATCGACGAATGCCGATGACGCACACGCAGATCGACGATAGCCGTTGACGTGCACACGGATCAACGAAAGCGGATGACGCATGCGCAGATCGATGATCACCGACGTCGTGCACGTGGATCGACGAACGCCGATGATGCTCGTGAGCTTATCGACGAATGCCGACAATGCGTGCACAGAATGAAGATCGCCAATGACGGGCACGCGGATCGAAGAATGCCAACATCGCTCGTGCACTTATCGATTTACGCCGATGACACGCACGTGGATCGATGAATGCCGATGACTCACGCGTGCGGATTGATGAACGCAGATGACCCGCGTGTGGAATAATGATCGCAGATGACGTACGCGCGGATCGATGATCGCCAATGACGTGCCCGCGGATCGATGAACGCCGACGTAGCGTGCAGATCGACGAACGCAGACGACGTGCGTGCGGATCGACGAAAGCCGACGAAGCTCACGTGCGGATCGATGAACGCCGACGTCACACACGCGGATCGACGAATGCCGATGACGCACACACGCGGATCGATGAACGCCGATGAAACACGTGCACGGATCGATGAACGCCGACGATGCACACGCACGGATCAACAAACGCCGACGATGCGCTTGCGGATCGACGAACACCGATGAATCATGGGCGCGGATCGACGAACGCAGAGGACACGCGCGCGGATCGATGATCGCAGACGACGTACGTGTGGATCGGCGATCGCCAACAATGCTCCCGTGGATTGACGAACGCCGACATCGCGTGCGGATCGACGAACACGGATGACGCGTGCGTGGATCGACAAAAGCCGATGACACACGCGTGGATCGACGAACGCCGACTTCGCTTGCGCGGATCGACAAACGCCGACTACGTGCACGCGTGGATCGACGAACGCTGATGACGCACGCGCGGATTGACGAACACAGATGACTCATGCGCGCGGATCGACGAACGCGGATGACATGCACGTGAATCGACGATCACAGACGATGTACGCACAGATCGATGATCGCCAACGACGCGCCCACATATCGATGAATGCCGACGTCATGTGCGGATCGATGAACGCGGACAAAACGTGCTCAGATCGACGAACACGGATGACACATGTGCACAGACCGACAAACACTAATGATGCACGCTCAGTTTGACGAACGCGGATGACACGCGTGCGGAACGATGAATGCCGATGACGCTCGTGCGCCTATCAAAGAACGCCGACGATGTGCACCCATGGATCAATGAATGCCGATGATGCGCACGCTCGGATCGACGAATGCCGACGACGCACGTGCGGATCGAGAACGCCGATGACGCTCATGCGCTTATCGACGAACGCCGATGATGCACACGCGGATCGACGAACACCAATGACTCACGTGCGCGGATCGACGAACGCGGATGACACGCATGTGGATCGATGATCACAGACGATGTACGCACGGATCGACGATCACCAACGACGCGCCCACGTATCGACGAATGCCGACGTCATGTGCGGATTGATGAACGCGGATGACGCGTTCGTGGATCAACGAAAGCCGATGACGCGCACGCGGATCGTAGAACGCCGACGACGCGTGCGTGTGAATCGACGAACGCCGATGACGCTCACGCGCGTATCGACGAAGGCTGATGACGTGCGCGCGTGGATTGATGAATGCCGATGATGCTCATGCACTTATCGACGAACGCTGACGATGCAGGCTGATCGACGATCGCCGATGATGCCCACGCAGATTGAGGATCGCCGACGAAGCACACGCGGTTTGATGAACGCAGACGACACTCACGTGCTTATCGACGAGTGCCGACAATGCGCGTGCAGATCTACGAACACCAATGACTCACACGCCTGGATCGACGGACGCGGACGTCACGCACGTGGATCGATGATCGCAGATGACGTACGCGCGGATCGACGATCGCCAACGACACGCCCGCGGATCAATGAATGCCGAAGACGCGTGTGCGCGGATCGACGAATGCTAATGACGCACGCTCAGTTCGACGAACGCGGATGACACGCGCACGGATCAACGAACGCTGACGACGCGCACGCATGGATCAACGAACGCCAAAGACGCACGCGTGGATCGATGAACGCCGATGAATCACGTGTGGATCGACGAACGCCGATGACTCATG
>PVHT020000138.1:7139-23988 GCA_004024745.2 Catagonus wagneri
TATAGCAGACGGTGTCCCAATTCAAATATCAGCCAATTGGCATCCCTCTCCTTTGAAAACCTCCCCTAAGCCCCGGACTTGTTTGTGTGTGCCCATAAAAACCCTGTACTGGCTGCAGTCGGGACCTCTTTGCATCACCGGTAATGAGAGCGCAGGGGTCCAGGTTTGAACCTGCAATAAAGGACCCTTGCCATTTTGGCTTTGACTTTTGACTCTGGTGTGTTCGTTGCGAGGGGGTCTCGCGACAGCGGGCATTACAATATTAATTATTCTTTTTGTGGCATATAAAATAGATAATATAAAGTTAAAATTTTTAATTTCCTACTGTTTAAGAATAATTCAAGATTTAGGAGTTCCTGTTGTGGTGCAGCAGAAATGAATCTGGCTAGGAAATATGAGGTTGTGGTTTCAACCCCTGGCCTCCATAAGTGGGTTAAGGATCTGGCATTGCTGTGAGCTGTGGTGTAGCCTCAGACATGGCTCATATCCTGTGTTGCTGTGACTGTGGTGTAGGCCAGAAGCTATAGCTTGTATTCAACCCCTAGCCTGGGAACTTCCATATGCTAAAGGGGCAGCCCTAAAATGCACACACAAAAAAAAAAAATTGTAAGATTATGTTCAAACTAAAAGATATATTTTTATGCTTTTTTTTTGTCTTTTTAGGGCCAATCCCCTGGCATATGGATGTTCCCAGGATAGGGGTCAAATCAGAGCTGTAGCCACCAGACCATGCCACAGCCACAGCAAAACCTGATCTGATCCATTTTTGCAACCTATATTGCAACTCAGGGCAACACCAGATCCTTAACCCACTAAGGGAAGCCAGAAATCAAACCTGCATCCTCATGGATACTAGTAGGGTTTATTACTGCTAAGCCACAACAGGATCTCCCTACTTTCACTCTTCAAGTATCAATTTTATACTGTACCACATTGTGGACAGAAAATGAATATGACTCATTTAAGATAAATTTGGTAAATTTATTGAAATTTATAGATTAATCAAGTTATCAATTAATTTATGGATCAATAAAATGAAATTCATGGATTTAAATCTATGTATTACTCAACTAGTATAATTGACTCACAGAAGCTGGGAAAGAAAGACTCAAATGTTGATATGCATATCTGGCCTTATCAATTATAGTCTTATAGATAATAAATTCACAGCTGGGGAAAATAAAAAATAGTAATATAACATATTAGAAGGTGCAAAGTGCTGTAAAAATAAAATGTGAGACAGCTTAGAGGAAGGGGTTCTGGGATGGGGCATGAGGAAGCAATCAGAAGTTGTATGGTCAAGGTAAGCTTAATACAAAGCTGGAATGCAAGCAAAGATTTGAAGGAGGGAAGAGTTAGTCATGCAGGGGAGCAGTTCAGACAGGGGAACATCAGAGTAGAGGCCCCTTACAGAGCCTGGGCCATGCAGCCTCAGGGGCAAAGAGTATTATGTAGTAAGATTGTGATTTTATGTTGGGGGAGGGGTGGCAGGAGAAACAATAATGAAGTATTTGTGAACCTATGGTGTTAAGTGCTGTGGAAAGAAACAAAGCGCAGGGAATAGCATAGAGGAAAATGGACCTCTTCGCTTAAAAACAAATTTTGGAGTTTCTACTGTGGTGCAGTGTGTTAAGAAACTGAGGGCAACGTGCAGTGGCCCTGGTAACTGCAGAAGTGCAGGTTGGATTCCTGGCACAGTGCAATGGGTTAAGGGTCCAGTGTTGCTGTGTCTGTGGCTCCTATTCAACTTCCATATGCCGTGGGTGTGGCCATAAAATTAAAAAAAAGGTTTTTCTCAGGGAAATTTCGTCTGAGTGTTCAGTGATATGGTCACACTGAAAGAAGATAGGTATAAATATTTTAAAAATATATCTGAAAGCTGTGAGAATCAGGCAAATGGAGTAGTAAAAACCGTGTTCTATAAAATTTCTCTACCGTAATGTTTTGTATCACTGTATTATGGTAAAAATTGTGTGAAAAATATAATATATTGGAGATTGTCTTTTGACTCACTTTGATAATCTTTGTCTTTTTAGAAGAATTTGTTACACTGAATCAATGTAAGATTAGTCATTTTTTCTCTAATATATTCATGTTTTGTAATACCTGTATTTCTGTATCTTCTCTAAAATGTATTTTCTTTTGCTATTTTTAGATTCTCAGCACATTTCCCTTTCCCATATTTTGAAATGCAAATATCCTATGTAAAAAATCTTAACTTACCTTACAGTATTTTCCAATTCAGATAATATCTGGAATTCATTTCTGAACTCACCTCTGATCTTTGTGTAAGGGCAAGAGAGTGAGTCCTACTCTGTCTGCTATCAAAAAGTCATTTTCATTTTGCTTTCACTGAGTAATTTTGTTCTTTAGGAATTTCCACAAACCTTCTTGAAGTAAAAAAATTAAAGAGTTCTCCTGTATTATAGCTGCTTAAGTATTCAGCATTGTCACTGAAGCACCTTGGGTTGCTGCTGGGCAAGGGTATGATCCCTGGACCCCTGGCCTGGGAACTTCTGCATGCTGTAGGCACAACCAAAAAAAAAAAAAAAAAAAAAGGAAATATGGAACATAACTTTATTTTTTCTTTATTTTGATAGAAAATATGTCAAAGTTGTGAAATAGAACACAAACTTGAGGAACACAAATGTTAACAGGTATATTTCAAGGACACTACCGTTTAAATAGACTGAAAAAACACTCAGAATTTTTACTTGAAGCCTGATGAATTAAACATTTTAAACTGATTGTCTTTTTTCCAGCCTACTGAAAAAAAGAAGAAAATATCTGGGTCATTTTACAAACAATGATCACTTGGGGACATTTTTGTAAACATTATTGAGTTAATGATCTGGCCTGGTCAAGTGAAAGAGTCTGGAGAGAAGGAAAGACTGGAGAAATTGCAAAGATATAAATGGCCCATTCTGGAGAGTATGTGCAATACAGGTTCCACAGGGAAGGGTATAGAAAGAGCATCTAGAAGAAAGAATGATGGAAGTTACACCGGGCATAAATATGAAGAGAATATTGCAAACTATATGTGGAAATTTAATCATAATTTTGGACAAATAAATTATATTTCTGCTTATGATTAATGAGAAAAGTATGGCATGGTTTTTGCTCTTAGACATGTGCAAGGAAACATTAAAGCATAAAAGTAATAATTAGATACATAATTTTACTGATACTAATTTTATTGATACTTCATTTATACATATGAAAAATACATATGCAACACAAGTGAAAATAAATATAATACATACAATTAGACCTAGGGTAAATATAAACAGAGTTCAATAGTCATGGTGTTTCAGACAATTATAAAAAAAATGAGTAATGCAGCTATAATTCATGAATGAAAATCTTTGGAATAAAAGCAAAGGGAAACAATCATGTTAACAGGTCTCCAAGATGATGATGAAAAAATCTTGAGAGCAACCAATCTCAATTACACTCTGCTTAAAAGGAAAAAAAATTCATGTAGCCTTAACAAAGAAAATGATAAGACAGTATCCTCAATATATCCCTAGAATAATGCATAGTATGTTTCAAATTGTCATTTACAATGGTTCATAACATAGTAGATTACATTATAAAATGAAGTTTGCAGGAGTCAGACACTTGTAGATCAGAGAAGAAAATTAAAAATTTAAAACCAAATACAAAGATATGCACACACAGATCTTTTCATATGAATTATCTTTACCTACTTACTCCCAAGACTGAAGGATGATTGTTTTTATAGGAGGTCTGTTTATGGTGCAGGATATATGAAAAATATTAACAAGTTGACTCCAAGGATTTAAAAGCATATAGTCAATGTATAAATCTATGTATATTCATTTCTGTATCTTAAACATATGGAAAACTGATGTGAAATCTGTTAATTACCATGCCACTTTAATATATAATTAAGAGGTGCTTTTGCAAGAATTCCAGAAATAGAAGTTTCAACTAAACTAATGTGTTTTTGAATGCCAAAAGGCACACAACTCTCCAAATTCAAAAGAAGATATCACCTAAGGTAGAATCCTTGACCTTAATGCATGAATCACTGTGCTTCCACAAACAAATAAAAAGCAAAGAAAGTATTTAATTACATATTGCATATGTGATACATTAGCAATGTGTTGTGGAGAGAAAAAATATAACAAAGCAAACTCTTCTATCAGAGAGCTTACAAACTTTCTGGAGAGAGGGAAATATTATTAACACACATTTTCTTTTTAAAGCACCTCATCAAATTCCTTTCAAAGTACATTTTAAATGCAATGGCCTGACTACTCAATAACTGATGCTCAGTAGAGGCAGTACTGAGGGTTACATTGTTTCTAGTGGTCATTTTGTAATAGTGTAATAGAGAGTTCATTAAATGAGGTTTACTTTAAGTCTCTTTTCAAGGAAAACTAAAAGGGAAACAGTTTCTCCTTTTAATACTACAGACTTGGTGAAGTTTTTCTGCCTGTTTTATTGAAATTAGAATTTCTATAGATATCTCCAAAATGCCTCAGGAATTATGCTACTGCTAGTACTTCATTTATCTATACAAACACACACAGACACACACATTAAAATTTATCAAGTTTTTGAACTTAGGGAGGCACATCAAGATGAATAAATTAAACTGCTGTTGTTGGTTGAGACTGAACTCCACTTCATAAATGCATCGCTTTTGTGTGTAGTTAAAGATCATGTTTCACAGGTTAATGATCAAAATTCTACCTGTTATCATGAAATGAATCTACATGACCAAGAGTTGTCTCCTTAGTACTCAATTACTCTTGTTATCACTGGTCCCCACTGAAATAACTTCAACAACTCAACCCTTTGACCCTGGACGTATATTTGCTTTTGTTAATACTCCACTCTTTCTTTTGCTCTCTGGCTTTCAGCGATAACTTCTTGTTAATGATATTTAAGAATCATTATCTCTTCATCTACTAGTTTACTAGTACTCTACTCTTCAATTTGCTGATGGCTGAGAAAACAATATCAAACAATATGAAAAGTCAGGTAAGTACTTAATCTAACATGTTTTACTGTGACAGCATGCTGACTCATGGATGTTCAGGGAAAGATTCAGTTACCAGGCAGTTGCTTTCTTATTTGTGCACTTGTGCATCTGAATAATGTAATGAACTCTTAAAATGATGATTTGGTATTCCATACACATTAAATAATAATTTACATCTCATATGTTAAGACTGTGTTATTAGTTATTTTGTGTTATGCTTTTTGGAGTTATTCTAGTATTTTCCTAATTGTTGGAGCAATGGAGTGCTTGAAACCAGCCAGATTTGCTTTAACTGCAACATGAAGAGATTTGTTACACAAAACATTTTCTTTGTATGACTCCCAGGAGAGCTTTTTTACATCTTTATTCCTCAAACTGTAGATGAGTGGATTCAGCATTGGAATGACAGTTGTACAGAATACAGATGCCACCTGTGCCTGGGTCAAGGATGATGTGTTATCAGGCTGCAAATATGTGAAAATCAGGGACCCACAGAAGATGGTCACACCCACGAGGTGGGATGCACAGGTGGAAAAGGCCTTCCATCTGCCTGCTGTAGGTAGACCTGACCTTCAGGATGGCTGAGATAATGATGATATAAGTGATGATGATCCAAGAACCAAGAATGGTGAACCCAGCCAAAACAAAGATCACTATTTCTGTGCTGAATGCATCCACACAGGATAGGGCCAAGAGAGCTGTGGTGTCATAGAAAAAGTGATTGAGGCTGGTATCACAGAATGCCAAACTGCTGATCACACAGATAGATATCAGAGAACTGGTGACGCCTACTGTATATGACATTGCTCCCAGCCAGTTACACACTTTCTGGGACATAACCACTGAATAAAATGAGGGATTGAAAATTGCAACATAGCGGTCATAGGCCATTGATCCCAGAAGAAAACACTCACTACACACCAAACCCAGCAAAAAGTATATTTGAGCAAACCAGCCAACAAAGGAGATGGTTTACTGTTTTGACTGGAAATTCACCAGTGCCTGGGGTGTTACAGTAGAGGAATAAAATATGTCAATGAATGCTAAATTGCTAAGGAAAAAGTACATGGGTGTGTGAAGCTGAGAGTCAATTCTGATTAGCATAATCACTCCAAGGTTCCCCAAAACAGTGAATAGAGAAATAAAAAGAAACTTCAACAAAGGCTGACTTGTAGTTCAGGGTGATTTGTGAATCCAGAAGGGGTGAAGAAAGTCACTTCCATGAAATTGTTCCCAGTTGTTTCTATCAACTCAGGCCTTTTACTTACCTGCCAAATAACAGCAATGGAAGTTAGAGAAGGATGCAAGTCTGAAGACTTGATAATCACTACAGACCTAGCCTCCCACAATGGGAGAGTGACAGATGGGACATGAATGATAATGATGCCAAGTTAATTGAAGACTGACACATAATTTTTACTCTTTAAAGAGCCGATGCATGAATTAAAAATTTCAAATTCATTTTGTGGAATTGCTGCACTCAAAAAGAAATCTATCTGGAATGATTTTTGAAGAGATTCTTTCTAAATCTACCAGCCTCTACCCTAGCATCACTGGATCTCAAGTCACATACTTTGAAATTTATCTCCCGGAATAAATTATACTGTATTAGAAAATATAAAGACTATATAGGAAAAGAGGATCTGTAATTTGTGAATTTAATAATACCTTTGTGTGGCAATCTTAAAATTTCAGCACTTACCAGCTACTTTAAAGGATTGCTTTTGGAATGTTGAAGCAATGAGATCCTGCTGTATAGCACCGGGAATTATATCTAGTCACTTATGATGAAGCATGATAATGTGAGAATGTATGTGTGACCGGGTCACCTTGCTGTACAGTAGAAAATCGACAGAACACTGTAAACCAGTTATAATGGAAAAAATAAAAATAATTATTAAAAAATACATAAATAAAGGATTGCTTTAAGAGCTTAATAAGATCTTGGACACATTTACTATTTCCTTGGAATTAATAAAATTTGCAAAATTTTGTAAAATATGCATGTATATGTATATTTTTGTATTATATTAATACATAATATACACTATAAATTTATAAATTATATAAAACATGTACAAAAAAGAAGAAACATAATGCTTATTTTTCATGTTAATGCTAAAATTCTGTTTTTTCTATCACCTATCCTTTCTTTCAATTGGTGAGATGTGACGAAATGAGGAACTTAATCTATACCACCGCCAAATAGTTTTGTATGTGTGCTTAGTAACCATGTTTGTTTCCAGCATGAAGCACAGGGTGATCTATGGCCTCAGGGGATAACTAATTCACTGCAATATGGTACTTTCCAAGTCAATGACTAAAAAGCCTACAAACATTGAAATAAATATGATTTGTTATATTTAGAACAAAAAATAAAATGTAAGCTGATTACACTAGAAAAGAGAGAACTTGCTTAGTTATATGACATAAGTGGGTGATAAACAGAACTGAAATGCGTGGTTTTTTTTTTTTTTAATCCTTCTGGTTAAGGCACTTTAACCTCTGGCATTTTGCTAGAAATAGACAACAGTTGTCCCCTCCCCACCGCCCCTTCCCACAGCCCCCGCATCAGTCAGGACTGATCTGAGCTCATCTTGGGCAACTCAGCGCCCAGATCTCTCCCTTTCTGGAACAGGAGCCCAGGGTCTTGGATCAGTGTTGCCTGGATCGGGGTGGGGGCTTTGGCCACCTAGGAACCAACAAGCGAGACCACACAGGGCTCCCCAGCCTGCCTTTCCTGGTCAGGCTCCCCCATAGCTTCGCCCCGCAGGGAAGCCGGGTAGTGATGCCGCTGGGGAGTGGCCCCGGCGCCAACCACCCCCACCCCCCGGCCGAACAGTTGCGCCCACCCACCCAGCCATCTCTTTAGCGAACCTGCACCTCCAAGTCGCAGCCCCCCGGCTCTGGACTGGACAGTGCGCGGCAAGGCCAGGGCTAGTCCTCCGGGTCTCGCTAGGAGCGTGGTGAGCGCGGGTGCTGGGAGCCCTAGCCGAGTGCACTGCCCAGGGAGCAGTTGGCTGCCAGAGTCTAAGCCCAGGGGTGCAGCCCAGCCCTCTATAGTTAGGCACCACACCCCTGCAGAGCATGCGCAGGACCCATGTGGAGGAGCCGAGCAGAGCCCCTGCCACGGCAGATTGATGGGAGCAGCAGCCCCTGGCCAGGCAGGTTGAATGCATGGCCCAGCAGGGTTCCTAGACTGCGCTCAGCCTAGCTCCTGGCCTGGGATCTGCAGCCACCACCAGTCCTGACCCAGCGGCTAAAACTAGCCTGATGTTAATGCAAGCTATATTCAGATATTTTGCACTCTGCTGGAGTAACCCAAAAGGGCTTTATGTAATATTAAATATGTTTAATCACTTAGTATCTTTCATGTTCTCAGTGTTCCTATTTGTCCATTCTCTCCTTTAGTATTAAGTCAATGGCAGCATTTTGTCTTGCCAGTCATTAAAGACATTTTTTTCTTAAAACTTACTGGAATATACAGGCTTTTGTAAAAAGAAAAAGTTTCTCAGTATGAGAAAATGCATATGCGCGCACACACACAATAATGAAGAAAATGTTAAAATTACACTTACCTGGGATTTAGTCCACAAAAGGAAACTTCCTTCCCTTTCAGCTCTCTGCCAGCTATTTTCAGGTTTATGATCAGACAGAAAGAAAACATTGTGCATATTTGTGAAATTCACCATATGTTTTTGGCCTAGGTTTGCCTCAACAATTCGGAATCCCATGAGTTCTCAGTACAACAGCTTGAATCTGATGTTATTGCTGCTGCCATTGTTAACACAGGACTCTTATAATGGACTCCTGAAGACACTAGAAAGTTGATGGAAAAACTGGTTGTTTCGATGACAGTTCAAATGATGATAATATGTATACTACCTTCCATTGATAAAATAAAAATGAGCCAAGTTAAAAAAGTAATTATTTATTTTGTATGCCTTCTCAAAATTAAAATCTATATGTTAGCTCAAATTTAGATTTGCATAGAGGATGACTTTTTTTGTAGTATATTTCTAATACAATCCCATAACAAAGGATTGTCTGCTGAAATCTAGAGTTCAGCAATCTTTTTATACCAGCATCTTTTTTAAACTCATAAAATTAAATCATAAAGGAATTAGTCAGCTAGCACCTTTGATCTCTTGAGTTTTGTATTTTAATTTTACCCCAAGATTTATTTTTATCTGAGATACATCTCCAATAGAAGCATTTGGAAATAAATATTCCTTACTTTTTGTATTTCATTGTAAATGTCCATAGATATACTGAAAGCTGCAATTATCATAGTTTTAAAAAATATATTTATCTTGATATTTTACATTATATACCAACACAAACATATATAAGACATTTTCTAAAACATTATGAAATGTAAATGAGAAACATGGTATTAGAGGATATCAGATAATCACTGCCACTGCCTGGCTGTCAAGATAAACTCTCCCAGCAAAAAGAAGTGAGTTTCCTGTCTGACTTAACGGTGTTAATATACATTGACATTATGTTAGCATCTATGTCAATAAATCATATATGTATTTAGTTTTAATGCAGGTAATCAATGATTTTTAATTGACTGTACTTAATGTTACATACACAAAATGATTGGCTGAGGATAAGCATACCATCTAGGAAAATAAAAAAAAGCTTAAATGCAATTAAAACTCATGCTATCAACTTCATGCCAAATCTGATTTCAAAACTTTAATTACATTATTATTCTATTGGTTTTTTGTTTATTTTTTAAAGCATCTTCCTAGGCCACAGCCCTATAAAGATTTCAGGTTGGTTGTTCTAAGCTCCACAAAAGCAAAATTTTCAATATGCCTCATATCCATGGACTATTTCAAAATACTAGCTTAGGCAAATCTCATAGACTTGTCTAATTAAGTTAATTTTCTGCCTTTATCATTATATTTCCTTATTTTACTTATCTTTAGAAAGGATTTCATTTACAATAATGAAACAAGACAGATTCATCATTGGGAAAAATATATATTTCACAATAGAGATTTAAAAAGAAGAATGAAATCTATTATAGAATGGCCATATCACTTAAATGATCATCAGCATATTCACATATTAGATCAAAAAGGAATGGTATTACATTTTTCCTCTATACTATTTCTTGAAAAAATTAAAATTTGAAAGAACTGGGTTATATACCTGTAACCTCAAATTTCCATCCATTATCTCATTATTTTTATTTTTTGGCCACACTTGCAGCATGTGGAAATCCCAGACCAGGGTTCCAACCCTGCCACGGCATTGACCTGAGCCACAGCAGTGACAAGGCTGGATCCTTAACTGCAAGGCACCAGGGAACATTGATCTTCCTTATTCTTTCAACAAGCTTTTATTAAGCAGCTATTAAATGATAGATACTATGCTTTGTGTGGGACTGCAGAGTTGAGAATAAGTGTCTGTAGTTACACGTTACTAGAGTTGATTGCCTCTTTCATGAGTCAAAATTTGTCTCAATTTTCCCAATATTCTGATATTTGTTGTGCTAGTAGGTATCATGGCTACCAACGCATGATTTGAAGAGGGCTATGGCTGACCATGCTATAGGTTCAATGGACAGGTAATAAATGCTTGTTCAATTCAAACCATATATTTTATAAACCCATTCTGAGTTATAGTTGTTAATCATCTACTCATAACTTTTTATTTAAGTATTCTCAGACTTACAGCTTCCATATGCACTCTACCCAGCTTCATAGATCCTGACATCTTACATGATTACAGCATGATTATTAACCAAAATTAATTTACATTGATGCAATAATATTAACTAAAGCTCTGATTTTATTCAGTTTCACCATTTATTCCCACAAAGTCCTTTTCTATTTTTGTTCCAGGATACTATCCAAAATATCATGCTTGGAGTTTCCCATCATGGCCCAGTGAAAATGATTCAGACTAGGAATCATGACGTTGCCGCTTCTATCCCTGGCCTTGCTCAGTGGGTTAAGGATTTGGCGTTGCCGTGAGCTGTGGTGTAGTTTGCAGACGCGGCTCGGATCCCACGTTGCTGTGGCTGTGCCGTAGGCCGGCAGCTGTAGCTCCAATTTGACCCCTAGCCTGGGAATCTCCATATACCATAGGTGCAGTCCTAAAAAAAAAAAAGAAATACAAAATAAAAATATCCTGCTCCAATTAGGTTCCTGTTTCTTTAGTTTCTTGCAATCTGTGATAATTCCTTTTCTTTCATGACTGTGATAATTTTCAAGATTTCTGGTTAAGTATTTTGCAGAATTTAAGTGGGCCTGGTGTTTTCTCATGATTAACTTGAGTTATTCATTATGGAAAAAAGTATCAGCACTGTGATATGTATGCCCTTTTCATGTAATAAGAGGATACATGATGCTGATAAGTGAGACTGTCTACTGGTTATTTTAAACTTGGTCTTTTAGTTAACATAGCGTACACCAGACTTCTTTACTGTAGGATTATGATTCTTTACATTGTCTCACACACACACACACAAATATATATATATATATATATATATATAGAGAGAGAGAGAGAGAGAGAGAGAGAGAGATAGGTATAATATACATATATATAAATTACATATGTGGAAGAAAATTTAGACAATGAAAATTTATTTATACTTTTTAGCATCCATCAGTATGTTGTTTCTACCAATTTCTATTGTGATGTTTTCACAGTAAATTAATGTTTCCCCTTACTTTCAATATTTTAATAAAGTTATTCTGTAAAGATAAGTTGTTCTTATTTATTTATATCAATATACTATCATTGATCATTATTTGGTTTTGGGGGTTGTTAGCGTATACAGATATCACTTGTTCTCTTGCTCAAATCGTTCTAGCTTTGCTAATGGAACCATCATTGAATTAGCTCCTGTGTGTTTTGCTTTTTTGGACAAGATTTTGTCTTTTTTGTTTGTTTATTTGTTTTCAATTCCTATGTCCTGGTAGCACTTTATATACTCCAGCTTTATCTTTTATTTTCCCCAGCTCAGCTGTGGAAACAACTACTTCTCCAAGGATCTCTGCTATCTAATAGTCATTTTGTTTAAAAAAAAAAACTATCAGTATTTTCAAATGGCTATACTGTTTCACCGATATTTCCTAAAGTTGGATTTTTAGTGAATTCCAGTGTACTCTGATATAACAGAATATCTCTGCATTGTTATTTTGGTATTTCTACTTAACTCCAGAAATGGAGTTGCTGTAAGAAAACATCCTTGGTGACTATGGAATTGTTTGTAAAGTTAAATATTCAAATTTGAACAGTTCTAGGCTGATATGGAATATAAAATACATATAGAACATTCTATTTGTTTATATAAAATTCTGGAAGTCCTGAGTACAAATATATAAATACGTGTATATTTGAATTCTACCCCTTAAATCTTGATTTTTTTTTTATCTTGGTTAAGTTTTTAACTGCATTGATCCTTTGTTTCCTCAGCTATAAAATGTGTTAGCTCTTCTAGATTTGTAAAGAAGGAAGATCGAGTTCATGCTCTGTAACTTTGAGTTATGTGTGTCTGTGTGTCCGTATGTTTGTGTAATTATCACCTACTGGTTCCATATTCCATCAAAACTGAAAATCGTATTTTGTAACTAACCAATCTGTAGAAGATGGTGTCACTTTATTACATAAGAAATTATTAGAGAGTCAAGATAATAATTTGGGAACAGAGGAATCCAAATTCTACAGTGGTATAAAGTTATTGTTTAGGGGAGACACATTGGGATTCAAGCAATGCAGAGGGAAGGTTTCTCAGAGTTTCCTTTATCTGACTGAAGGCAGAACTAAGAGAGTGTGGCTGCCATAAATCTCTCTTTGGGGCTGTTTTGTCTGCCAGGAAGAAAACAAAGAAGTCCACGTGCCCTATCAGTAACAAATGACATCACAGAATTTCCTCTCTCCCACTTGTTCCCTTAGAAACTCATTTGTTTTTCCATAGAAGACATGTCTCCCTCTCCTTTCCTTAGATTATGTTAGGTGTAAAAACTCTATCTCTAATTATTGAGCAAGCCATTTTTTGATGCCTTCTTATACACATATAAATCCATTTTGGATAGTGGAAGATC
Source organism: Catagonus wagneri (assembly GCA_004024745.2). Taxonomy (NCBI): domain Eukaryota; kingdom Metazoa; phylum Chordata; class Mammalia; order Artiodactyla; family Tayassuidae; genus Catagonus; species Catagonus wagneri. The sequence goes on from PVHT020000138.1 coordinate 20,229, forward strand.
ATGGCGGTGCTGGGAGCCATTCTTAGCTTAGGTGGGAGAGAGCTGGAAAAATCAGCTTAAGGTTTTAGGAAGGTCCACCTGGCACTAGATGATGGGAAGGGAGGGATGACAGAGAGAGCACCCAGGTCACATGGTGATTTCAGAAACCAGTGAAAAATGAAAAGCCCTCATTAGTGCAACAGCAGTGGGCATAGAGGGGAAGGAGTGGCTCAAAAGGCATGTGGGACAAGCCTCCTGACCTGAGGTCCACTGGGTGTGGTCATCGAAGGACGGGGAGTAGCCAAAGCTCTTGGTTCTGGGTCAGTGCTCTGCCCCCCACCGGCTGTTCCTGAGGGCAGGCTGGCAGCCACAGCTTTTCCCACATCCCCTTTCCTGAGACTGTGCAGATCTGTCCTTGGCCCGCTTGGTTTAGGGCATTGAGAACCACAAGTCATGCGGGACTTGCGGGAAGGACCCAATACGTGGTCATCTTCTGATCAGTCTGGAGCCAGAGCAGTCGGTCACCTTGGCACAGCAGGTCAAGACAGCAGCCACCTAGTGCTGTCAGGCCCCAAGGCCCCTCACTCGGCTAAGCCCGCTCCTGGGAGGCCTTGAGGATGTCCAAGGCTGTGGCAGAAATCCTTTCCACCCCGCCTCCCCACTCCACCTCCCTCCCCTCAGCTTGGAATCAGAACTGCTTAATCTGACTGCAAGTGTGATCATGCTAACCATAAAATCTACTCTAATTGACAAAAAATTAATTAAATAAATACACTTTGTCTATCCTTTTGTTAATTAACTTTTTGTCTGTTTAATTTACATGCCCTTAATCAGAAAATCTAAGAGTAGAAGGAAAGTGTTTTCTCAGTTATAGAGTATATTGTGTATACATATATATATGCACACACAAAACGTGATATAATATATATGACATATGTGTACATGTTTCCAAAAGTCAATAAGGAATGTATCTTTAAAATAGTATCTTTAGGGAGTTCCCTTCGTGGCTCGGTGGTTAACGAATCCGACTAAGAACCATGAGGTTGCGGGTTCGATCCCTGGCCTTGCTCAGTGGGTTAAGGATCCGGCGTTGCCGTGAGCTGTGGTGAAGGTTGCAGACGTGGCTCGGATCCTGCATTGCTGTGGCTATGGAGAAGGCCGGCGGCTACAGCTCCTGTTAGACCCCTAGCCTGGGAACCTCCATATGCCGCGGGTACGGCTCTACATAAAAAGGCAAAAAGACAAAAATCAAAAAAAAAATAGTATCTTTATTTTCTTCCAGCAACTCCCACAGGTATTTAATCATGTACCTGCCTCTAGCATCAATCTATATTTGTTTGTTGCAAAATTGATGGCCATTGAGGAAATATTTTTGTCATCATAAATCTATTTTTTTTTTTTGGCCTTTTTAGGGCTGCACCCAGGGCATTCAGAAGTTCCTAGGTTAGGTGTACAGTCAGAGCTGTAGCCACTGGTCTACACCACAGCCACAGCAACAAGGGATCCAAGCGGCGTCTGCAACCTACATCATAGCTCACCGCAATGCCAGATCCTTAACCCAATGTGCAAGGCCAGGATTGAACCTGTGTCCTCATGAATGATAGTTGGGTTTGTTAACCTCTGAGCCATGATGGGAACTCCTTCATCATATTTCTTTTCAATGCTTCTTCAGCCACTGTGTTTCTTGCATTGTATATCAGAAGATTTAATATTGGCAGCAAAATGTTCAGAACACAGTCAGGATTTTGGCTATATCCTGTGGGTAGTTTGAGCTGGTCCCCAGGTGAGTAACTATTATTGTTCCATAGAAGAGAGTCACCACCATGAGGTAGGAGGCACATGTGGCAAAGGCTTTGCATCTGCCCCTCAGAGACCATATCTTCAGGACAGTGAGAAGGATTCCCAGGTAGCAACTAACCACTACCAGAAAGGCAGCCACTGAGGTGGTTCCCCAAAGAGGACAGTGACTACAGCCTCACTGTACTGGGTGTCAGAACAGGAGAGTGGAAAAAGCAGTGGGATATCCCAGAAATAATGGTTAATGACATTGGGCCCACAGAAAGACAGACCAAGCAAGCCAATCAGGTGGGCGAGTGATTGGGCACCATTTAGTAGGTAGGAATTTGTCACCAGGTGGATGCAGATGTGGTGGTCATGAGACATCTACTAGTGAAATGGGTGCAGATGATAACGTACTGATCACACAGGCCATCGCAGCCAGGAAAAAGTATTCCGTGGTCAGGGACATGCTGACAAAGGAATCCTGAAGGAGGCAATCTCTGTAAGAGATGACTTTCTGTCGAGCTAGGCAGTTCACCAACATTTTAGGAATAAAGACTGAGAAGTAGCAGAAATGCAGGAAAAACAACTGGCTAAGGAAAAAGTACTTGATAGAATGGAGCTGGGCACTGAGCAGGATGACTGTGATAACCCAATGTTGCCCACCACAGTAAGGACATAGAGCAGGAGAAATGGTACAAAGAGGAGTGTATTTAGTTCAGGGTTATCTGTTAGCTGCAGAAGGATGAATTCAGTTATCCCACTGACATTTCTGTTAGCCATTTATGTGGCTTCTCTGTGATAGATCTACAGAGAATGAGAGAGAAAAGAAAATAAGCAAAGATCAGAGTTCCCATTGTGGCTCACTGGGCTAAGAATGCAACCAGCATCCATGAGGATACATGTGCGACCCCTGGAGTTGCTCAGTGGGTTAAGGATCTGGCCTTGCCATGAGCTGAGGTATAGGTTGCAGATGCAGCTTAGATATGGCATTGGTGTGACTGTGATTTAAGTCAACAGCTGCAGCTTGAATTTGACCCCTAGACTGGGAACTTCTATATGCCACAGGTGCAATCCTGAGAAGAAAAAAAAAAAGGAGAAAGAAAGAAAAGAAGCAAAGGTAAGGTTTGAACATGTGAATTCCATCTACTAGCATCTTTAGAAAACTTCAGGGTTATAGTAAATAAAAATAATCCACAGTTAATTCAGTTCTTGCAGGTATGAATAGTTATCCTGATACAAAATTTATTAGGATCAAAGGGATCCTAAGGGATATAAACCTCCAAGGGATATAAACTAGCATTACGCACCACTGAAAAACTTCTGGACAAATTATAATCCCCATGAAGAGCCTCTGTTTGTTTAACAGAGAAAGTTCAGGAAAAGGATCCTAGATAATGATGTATTTCAGATTCTAGAACACAAGGCAAGAACATCATATTTTAAGAAAGAGCATTTCTTAACAGAGATAAAAAAACCTCAATATTTAACAGGTAAATCCTTGAGACAATTAGAAATATTATTCTCTATAACATCTTTTTTAACCTAGACAGAAAAACACCCATGACACGTATTAAACAATAAAAGCAAATAATGAGCAGAATACATATATATGTATATATACACATATATGTGGATGTAAATGATAACATTTAATAAAAGTAATATTATCCAAGGAAAATGAGAGTTGGAAGAGTGTAGAAATAGAATAAAACAAACGGAAGTATTTTCTGTGCTAACACTACTTACTTGTTAACTCAGTTGTTGCAGGAAGTCATTCGTTGATACTCCAAGAGATATTTATCACTCTCTGCTTTCCTGCATCATTTATTATCCAATGGCTTGAATTAGTCCATATCATATTTTTAAAACTATGATTAGTCAAAAACTTTAAAATACAATTTAATCCCCAAAATGGAATATACATATTATATATACATATATTTATGTATATATATGTGTAATATATGTGTATAATCCCATATATATACGTATGTGTATA
>PVHT020000138.1:24988-40645 GCA_004024745.2 Catagonus wagneri
ATTATATAAATATTTATATTATATAATATTATGTGTGTATTTATACTATATAAATTATATATTTATACATAATATATAGTATAGTATAATATATTTATATTTTATTATATATATTTATATTTATATTTATAAATTATATATTTATACATAATATATAGCATAGTATAATATATTTATATTTTATTATATATATTATATTTATATTTTATTATAAATATAATAAATATATATTATATATAATAAAATATAAATATATTATACTATACTATATAATTATATTATATTATATATTATATTATATATCATATTATATATTATATTATATATATAATAACTATATATATTAGAAAGACCTGTGGGTGGACAAAGACTGGTTGTTCTACACAGAGTAAACCCTCATAATAACATGAGAATTTTCTTAACACTTTATGAACACACTCTACATGAACTATTGGATTGAAAAAGTAAAATCTCATGGTTGCTTACAATCTGACAGAGACATTTTGGTTTTGAAAATCTATTTAGATTGTAACACATATAAGGAATATTTTCATTTGAAAAATTATGCTTTAAATAAGATTTCAGAAATGAAAAGAGTCCCTTCGATTAGTACAGGGCAAAAAATGAACATGACTAACATCTCACAAATCATCTCATAGACATATATCAATTTGATGTCCAACATGATAGGTTAGTTTGTAATTTTGTGATGTGTATTGGAGTAAAATCATACAGTTTTGTTTTCGCTTTTTGTCTTGCTCATTGTACTCAGAATTATGTTTGGGAGATTTCTCCATGTTGTTGCATGTTAAAGTATTTTGTTCTTCCAACATCCAGATTTACCACAAAGTAGTTTATCTAATCTAGGGAAGGTGTCAGGAAAATATGGTCCTTTTTTTTTTTTGCTTTCCAGGGCTGCACCTTTGTCATATGGATGTTCCCAGGCTAGTGTTTGAATTGGAGCTATAGCTGCAAGCCTACACCGTAGCCACCACAATGCTGGATCTGAGCTGTGTCTGCAACCTACACCACAGCTCACGGCAATGCCAGATCCTTAACCCACTGAGTGAGGCCAGGGATCAAACTCTCATCCTCATGGTTCTTAGTTGGATTCATTTCTGCTGCACAATGATAGGAACTCTGGTGCATGCAATTTTATTGTTTTGGGGACACATTTTTTAATATATGTTCTCAGGAAACTATGGTATATATGATTTTACTGGATTTGGGATATGTCATTTTTTATGTATGCTCTACAATAAGAAATGGACAATCATAAGTGGTTATGACAATGAGTTTATGGCCTAAAAACCCTAAATTGTACATTGTTTAACACTTACATATTACATATTAACACTCTAATTTTAAACAGCAATCCACTGATACTCTGCTTTTCTTGGATTTATATATTCCAAACAACTTTCTTCCAAGCTACTGCTCATAGGTGAGTTTCAAAAGACTATTAGTTAATTGAGAGAATATGGTATAGGGGGAAAGTTTTAAAACCTATTATAAAAATATGCATTATTCATATTTTTTCCCAATATGATACATAGTGATATGTTACAGTGTCCTACAAATGCTCCTTTGAGAAGCAGAAGAGCTTCTTGGGCTTATTTCCTTTTTGAAATATTTTCACACAAGGGCATTTAAAAATGGCAGCTAGTGCATTCGTTAGATTTTAATGTCTAAAACCATAAAGGATAATTAAAAACATCCTGAGTCTTATTTGATCCTTCATATCTATGTATCTCAACAAGTTGATTCAGAGTTTTAGTCATCAGAAACCACAGCAGAGACCAAAGAAATATAGATATTAAGAAAATACACAGATGAATGCTTTTTTTTTGTCTTTTTGCCTTTATGTAGAGCTGCACCCATGGCATATGAAGGTTCCCAGGCTAGGGGTCTAAGAGGCGCTGTAGCTGCTGGCTTTTGCCACAGCCACAGCAACGCAGAATCCGAGCTGTGTCTGCAACCTACACCATAGCTCATGGCAATGCCGGATCCTTAACTCACTGAGCAAGCCCAGGGATCAAACCCGCAACCTCATGGTTCTTAGTCGGATTCGTTAACCACTGAGCCATGAAGAGAATTCCCCAGATGAATGCTCTTTACTTCTAGTGTAACTATTATGCAAGTTGTTATTATTATTATTATTATTATTATTATTATTATTATTATCATTATTATCATTATTATTGCTTTTTAGGACCACATCCACAGCATATGGAAGTTCCCAGGCTAGGTGTTGAAGTGGAGCTGCATCTGCGACCTACACCACAGCTCATGGTAGGCCAGATCCCTGATGCATGGAGAAAGGCTAGAGATCAAGCCCACATCCTCATGGATTCTAGTTGGATTCATTTCCTCTACACCACAAAGGGAACTCCATTAAGCAAGTTTTTAAAATCAATTACCTTACTATCTGGAAATAGTTTATGCACTTTTCAAAACACATAAATTATGTATATGCATTATAAAATATATAAATTACATAATATTTATATTATATTAAGTATATGTGTATATATATATATTTAAGCCACACACCTTATACATAAATAATTGTGTTGTTATGTGTTCTAATAGATATTCAGAAATGTTACCTAGTGTTTTAAATATATTATTCAATTGTTTGTTTTCCAACGATGTGTTCCAGACAATATGCAGAGTTTTGGATAAAAGAAATGGAATGTCCAATCATTGTGCCAATAATTCTCACAATCTCAAATTAGAGACAGTAAGTTAATAAACAAGTTGTTATTAAAACAATGCTTAAAGGAGTTTTTTTATTATGAATTACAAAAAAAGGAACATTTAAATAAGATACAGAAGGAGTAAGAAGGAAAGTAAAATTTCCTGGAAGTTTGATAAAGGAGTTGATTATTGTAATGAAAACACAATGATATATTTTGCCAGGCCAATTTCCAATGCTCTTTATAACCTAACCATTTGGATTGTTTTCTTCTTTTTATCCCCCAATTCTACTGAGATGAGACTGAAAACATTGGGTTTTACTTAAGGTACACAATGTATATTTTGGTGCATGCACAATTTGTGAAAATGTTGCCACTATAAACTTAATAATTTCCTTTTTATTTCTGTTGTGTTAAGAACATTTAAGATCTACTTTCTTAGCAAATTTCAAGTGTATAACCCAGAATTGTCAACTATATTCTGCACGTTGTTGATTAGATCCCCAGAAACCATTTAAGTTAAAACAGAAAACTTGTACCATTTGATCAACATCACCATCCTATTTCCCCCACTCCTCCAGCTCTGTAGCCACCATTCTACCTTGTTTCTTTGAGTTCTACTCTTTTAGATTCCTCATACAAAGGAAACATATAGTATTTGTCTTTGTCTGACTTATTTTACTAAGCTTAATGCCCTCAAGGTCCATCCATGTTTTTACAACCATGATTTTGTGGGGGAGCAACATTTGCCATGCCAAAATACACCTCCTTGGTATGAGGATTATTTTGAGTTGAATATTCTTAGGAAACAAGCAACTTGGAAAGTTTTTTTCTTTTGTACCTTCTCCTTAACTGCCTAAAAGTGTTTAGATAGAGGATCTGTTACAGGAAGGGAAATGTTACCATAGATAACTACAGAATAAAATGAACTAGGTGTGTAGACAGAGAGGAACTTAAAAGTGTTAACTAAAATTACTCTCTATGCCTCATTGTTTCTGTACAGCCAGGGAAAAATTTGTTTACATTGTCTTCCTGTGAATTACCTTCCTCCACTTTTAATTTTCAGAATCCCACCCTTGTGAAAGATAACACATAGAACTCATTTTACTGGTCTTTGGAATCTCTCATGTTACAGGAATTCTTACTATGTACATAATTAAAACTGTTTTTTTCTTTGTTAATCTATCTCATATCAACTTAATTTTAGATCAGCCAACAGAATAGGAGGTAGAATTAATTTTTTTCCTTCTTCAAGTGTTCATTACTTCTAAAATATTCACCTGCAGACTAGAGGCTTGTCCACCTCCAGATATCTCTAACTCTTATATTCTTTACCTGCTATATTTTCTTATTCCAAAACGCATCTTTTTATATTTGAGAATGAAAATCTCCATTCAATGAAGAATATCTTCTATACTATATTTGAGAACTTTTCTTAGCTTTAATACCAGTTGTTTTTACTTCATTATGACATTGAGATTAGAAGGAATTACTTGGTGCTAATTAACATCCATACCATATCAAATAGATAATAAGCTATATTGGTATGGAAACTACTTAATGTAGTTTTTATGAAGTGCTTAATACAAAGCCCTTAAATATTCCAAAATCATTTAGTAAACACAGAATACATTTAAATATATCAAATTAATGACTGAATGAAAGAATGAAACAAAAAATTGGTGGCATAAGAAAGATTGTCTCCAAAACCAGACAAAGATACCATGAAAAAAGAAAACTAAAGGCCAATATCTTTGATGACTATAGACAAAAAAATTCTCAACAAAATTTTAGCCAACCGAGTTCAACAATATATAAAAAAGTTCATACACCACCACCAGGTTGGATTCATCCCAGGTGCACAAGGATAGTTCAACGTACACAAATCAATCAACATCATACACCACATTAACAAAACAAAAGTCAAAAACCACATGATCCTTTCAATAGATTCAGAAAAGTCTTTGACAAAGTCCAACATACATTCATGATCAAAACTCTTACCAAAGTGGGTATAGAGGGAACATATCTTAACATAATAAAAGCAATTTATGACAAACCCACAGCTAATATAATACTCAATGGACAAAAGCTGAAAGCCTTCCCACTAAAATCTGGAACAACAAGAATGCCCACTCTCACCACTGTTATTCAACATAGTATTGGAAGGGAGTTCCTGTTGTGGCTCAGTGGTTAATGAATCCGACTAGGAACCATGAGGTTGCAGGTTCGATCCCTGGCATTGCTAAGTGGGTTAAGGATCTGGCATTGCTGTGAGCTGTGGTGTAGGTTGCAGACATGCCTCGGATCCCATGTTGCTGTGGCGGTGGCATAGGTCAGTGGCTACAGCTCCTGTTAGACCCGCTACCCTGGGAACCTCCATACACCATGAGTGCAGCCCTAGAAAAGGTAAAAAGACAAAAAAACCCCAAAAAACCTAGTATTGGAAGACCTAGCTACAGCCATCAGACAAACAAAAGAAATAAAAGGCATCCAAATAGGAAGAGAAGAGGTAAAACTGTCACTGTATGCAGATGACATGATACCACATATAGAAAAACCAAAGGACTCAACTCCAAAATTACTTGAACTGGCCCATTGAAAACTAGAAGTGAAGGTCCAGGTGCTTTCTTGCCCTAGTTATTTATAGACAGGAATGGGATAGTTAGGAGATTGGATTAGGATGGCAGAATCGAAGGACTGGAGCTCAACTTCTCTCCCAAAAACAACAAAGCTACAACCAAATGCCAAGCAGCCTTCAACCAAATGGACTGTAAAGTTTCAAAAAGATATTCTACCCCAGAAGACAAAGAGGAGACCACATCAAGAGGTAGGAGGGGCGATTATGCAATAGAAGCAACCCAATACCTCTTTGGTGGGAAGCCCCACAGACTGGAAAGTAACTGCATCACAGAGAATCAGCTACAGGACTGAGAGTTCTGAGCCCCATGTCAAATCCCCATGCTTGGGGATCTGGCACAGGGAGAAAGAGGCCCTAGAGCATCTGGCATTGAAGGCCAGCGGGGCTTGTGTGCAGGAGCTCCACAGGACTGAGGGAAATGGAGACCCCATCGTTGAAAGGCACACACAGACTTTCACGAGCACTGGGTTCCAGGGCAAAGAAAAGTCTCCATAGGAATCTGGGTCAAACCTGACTGCAAATCATGGAGATCTCCTGGGAAAACAGGGGTCACTGTGGCTTGTTGTGCAGGAAGGGCATTGGAAGCAAAGTTCTCGGGAACATTCATCAGCCTGCATTTCTCTGGAGGTGGCCATTTTTGGGAAAATCTGATCCCTCCCATCTGCACTGAGAAGCTCCAGGCCAAACAATAATCCAGGTGGGATCACAGCCCCACCCATCAGTAAACAGGCTGCCTGAAGACCCCTCAGACACAGAGCAATACTCTCTCTAATCTCACCCAGAGACAAAGCCCCATCCATCAGAGGGACTTGAGTCAACCCCACCTACCAGTGGGCAGGCACGGGTCCCACCCATCGAAAAGCCTACAGCAAGCCAGCCCCCATACCAACTTCAGCCACAAGGGAGGCAAACACCAGAAGTAAGAGAGGTTACAACTCTATTCTCTGCAAAAAGTTCACAACACCAAAAACCCATAAAAATGAAAAGACAGAAAGCTATAACTCAGATAAGGGAGAAAGAAAAAAGCCCAGAAAAACCGCTCAGTGATGAGGAGATAATCAGCCTTCCAGAAAGAGACTTTAGACTGTTGATGCTGAAGGTGATGCAAGACATTGAAAAAAAAAAACTGGAGGCAAAGATCGATAACTGACAGGAAACACTGAGCAAAGAAATACAAGATGTAAAAATTAAACAAGAAGAGATGCAAAATAAAATAACAAATACAAAATTCATTAGAAGTAGCCAACAATAGAACACAGGAGGCATAAGAACGAATAAGTGAGGTGGAGCACAGATTAGTGGAAATCACTAATGTGGAAGAGAAAAGAGATAAAAGATTGCAAGGAAATGAGGAGAGTCAGAGAATTCTGGGATAATGTTAAACGCACCAACACCCGTATTATAGGGGTGCCAGAGGGAGAAGAGAGAGAGAAGGGGACAGAAAAAATATTTGAAGAGATAATAGCCGAAAACTTCCCTAATATGGGAAAGGAACCATTCAATTAAATCTGGGAAGCGCGAGTACCATATAAAATAAACCCAAGGAGGAACACCCCGAGACATATATAAATCAAAATGACCAAAATTAAAGACAAACAGAAAATATTGAAAGCAGCTAGAGAAAAGAAACAAATGACATACAAGGAAAACCTGGATAAGGTTCTTGGCAGATTTTTCAGCTGAAACTCTGCAGGCCAGAAGGGAGTGGCATGATATACTTTACATGATGAAAGGAAAAAACTTCCAGCAAGGTTCTCATTCATATTTGAAGGAGAGATCAAAAGCTTCATGGATAAGAAAAATCTAAGAGATTTCTGCAACACTAAACCAGCTTTACAACAAATACTAAAGGAACTTCTCTAGGCAGAAAAGAAAAGGCCACAACCAGAAACAAAAACACCACAAATGACAAGGCTCACCAGTGAAGACATATATACAGTAAAAATACTAAATCATCCATGCAAATCAGAGATTCTGAGAAGAGAGCACAAATTCAGGACATTGGAGATGCACTTGCAATTAAGAAATCAACAACTTAAAACAATCTCATTTTTATATAGACTCCTATATCAAAACTTCAGGGTAACTGCAAGCCAAAAATCTACAATTGATACACAAACAAATAAGAAAAATCAACTCAAATACAACATTAAAGGTAGTCATCTTGTGAGAGGAGACAAGAGAAGAAAGGAAGAAAAAAGAGTAACAAAAACCCAAAACAGTTAATAAAATGGCAATAAGAACACATATATCAATAATTACCTTAAATGTTAATGGACTGAATGCCCCAACCAAAAGGCATAGACTAGCTGAATGGATACAAAAACAAGACCCATATATATTCTGTCTTCAAGAGACCCACTTCACTTCTAGGGACACATACAAATTGAAAGTGAGAGGATGGAAGAAAATATTCCATACAAACAGGAATCAAAAGAAAGCCAGAGTAGCAATACTCGTATCAGACTAAATAGACTTTAAAATGAAGAACATTTTAAGAGACAAGGAAGGACACTATATAATGATCAAAGGATCAATCCAAAAAAGAAGATAAAACAATTTTAAATAGCTATGCACCCAAGTTAGGATCACCACAATATGTAAGGTAACTGCTAACAACCTTAAAAGGAGAAATTGAATAACACAATATTAGTGGGGGACTTTAACACCTCACTTACAGCAATGGATAGATCATCCAGACAGAAAATCAATAAGGAAATACAGGCCCAGAATGAAGCATTAGATCAGATGGACTTAATAGATATTTATGGGACATTCCATCCAAAAGCAACAGAATACACATTCTTCTCCAGTGCACACGGAACAGTCTGTAAGATTGATCACTTCATGGTCTACAAATCAAGCCTTGGTAGCTTTAAGAGAATTGAAATCATATCAAGCAACTTTTCTGACCACAATGCTGTACAACTGGAAATCAACAACAAGAAAAAAATGGCAAAAAATACAAACACATGGATACTAAGCAACACACTACTGAACAACCAATGGATCACTGAAGAAATCAAAGAGGAAATGAAAAAACACATAGAAGCAAATGACAACAAAGATATGACACTCTGAAACCTCTGGGATACAGCAAAAGCAGTTCTAAGAGGAAATTTATAGCAATACAAGGCTACCTCAGGAAACAAGAAAAAGCTCAAATAAACAACCTAACTTTACATCTAAAGCAGCTAGAGAGGGAGGAACAGACAAGGCCTAAATTTAGTAGAAGAAAAGAAATCATAAAGATCGGAGCAGAAATCAATGAAATAGAAATGAAAAAACCATAGAAAAGATCAATGAAACTAAAACCTGATTCTTTGAAAAGATCAACAAAATTGATAAACCCTTAGCCAGACTTATTAAGAAAAAAAGAGATGACACAAATCAACAAAATTAGAATTGAAAAAGGAGAAGTAACCTCGGACATCCACAGAAATACAAAGGATCATGAGAGTACTATATGCAACTATATGGCAATAAAATGGAAAACCTAAAGAAACAGACACATTCTTCAAAAAGTAAAATCTTCCAAGACTAAACCAAGATGAAAGAAAATATGAATAGACCAATCACAAGTTCTGAAATTGAAACTGTGATTAAAAATCTTCCAACAAACAAAAGTCCAGGACCAGATGGCTTCACAGGCGAATTCTATCAAACATTTAGAGAAGAGATAACTTCTATGCTTCTGAAACTCTTCCAAAAAATTGCAAATGTAGGGACACTCTCAAACTCATTCTATGAAGCAACCATCACTCTGATACCAAAACCAGACAAAGATACCACAAAAAAAGAAAATTACAGGCCAATCTCAATGATGAACATAGATGCAAAAATCCTCAACAAAATACTAGCCACCTGAATCCAAAAATATATTAAAAGGATTGTACATCAAGTGGGATTTATCCCAGGGATGCAAGGATTCTTCAATATCCACAAATCAATCAGTGTGATACACCATGTTAACAAACCGAAGAATAAAAACTATATGACCCTCTCAAATATGCAGAAAAAGCCTTTGACAAAATCCAATGCCCATTTCTGATAAAAACCCTTCAGAAAGTGGGCATGGGGGCAGCCTACCTCAACATAATAAAGGAAATCTATGACAAACCCAGAGCTAACATCATTCTCAGTGGTGAAAACCTGAAAGAATTCCCCCTCAGATCAGGAACAAGACACTACTATTCAACATAGTTTTGGAAGTCCTAGCCACAGCAATCAGAGAAGTAAAAGAAATAAAAGGAATCCACATTGGAAAGGAAGAAGTAAAACTATCACTTTTTGCAGATGACATGATACTATACCTAGAGAATCCTAAAGACCCTACCAGGAAAGTGTTAGAGCTCATCAATGAATTTGGCAAAGTTGCAGGATACAAAATTAATACACAGAAATCAACTGCATTTCTATATACTAACAATGAAATATCAGAAAGAGAAATTAGGGAAGCAATCCCATTTACCATTGCATCAAAAAAATCAAATACTTAGGAATAAACCTGCCTAAAGAGACCAAAGACCTGTATTCTGAAAACTATAAGATGCTGATGAAAGAAATCAAGGATGACATGAACAGATGGAAAGACATACCATGCTCTTGGATTGGAAGAGTCAATATTATCAAAATGACTATACTACCCAAGGCAATCTACAGATTCAATACAATCCCTATCCAATTACCAAGGACATTTTTCAAAGAACTAGAAAAAATATTTTAAAGTTTGTTTGGAAACACAAGAGACCCAGAATAGCCAAGGACATTCTGAAAAAGGAAAATGGAGCTGGAGGAATCAGGCTCCCTGACTTCAGACTATACTACAAAGCTACAGTCATCAAATCCACATGGTGCTTGCACAAAGACAGAAATATAGATTAGTGGAACTAGAGAGAAAGCCCAGATATAACCCACACAGCTATAGTCAACTAATCTATGACAAAGGAGGCAAAAATGTAGAATGGAGAAAAGACAGCCTCTTCAATAAGTGGTGCTGGGAGTATTGGACAGCCACATATAAAAACATGAAACTAGAACACTTCCTAACACCATGCACAAAAATAAACTCAAAATGGATTAAAGATCTAGATATAAGACCAGATGTTATAAAACTCTTACAGGAAAACATAGGCCAAACACTCTCCAACATAAATGACAGCAACATAATCTCAGATCCACCTGTCAGTAAGGACAATAAAAAGAAAAATAAACAAATGTGAAGTTTCTGCACAGCAAAGGAAACCCTAAACAAAACGAAAAGACAACCCACAGAATGGGAGAAAATATTTGCAAATGAATTGACTGACAAGGGATTAATCTCCAAAATTTATGAACACCTCCTACATCGCAATTCCAAAAAAACAAACAACCCCATCAAAAAACTGGCAGAAGATCTAAACAGACAATTTTCCAAAAAAGACATACAGATGTCCAAAAAACACTTGAAAAGATGTTCACATCACCCATTATTAGAGAAATGAAAATCAAAACCAGTATGAGGTACCAAATTATGCCAGGCAGAATGGACATTATCAAAAAGTCTACAAACAATAAGTGCTGGAGGGGATGTGGAGAAAATGATCCCTATTACACTGTTGATGGGAATGCAAATTGGTGCAACCACTGTGGAAAACAGTATGGAGATTCCTCAGAAAACTCAAAATAGAATTACCATTTGATCCAGCAATGCCACTCTTGGGCAGCTATCCAGAGGAAAGCATGACTTGAAAAGACACATGTACTCAAGTGTTCATTGCAGCACTCTATACAATAGAAAAGTCATGGAAACAACCTAAATGCCCATTGACAGAGGAGTGGATAGGGAAGATCTGGTACATATACACAACGGAATATTACTCAGCCATTAAAAAGAACAAAATAACAACATTTATATCAACATGGATGGACCTAGAAATTATCATGCGAAGTAAAACCAGTGAGACAATTAGACACGAACATCAAATGCTACTGCTTACATGTGGAAACTAAAAAAAGGACACAATGAACTTCTTTTCAGAACAGATAATGACTCACAGACTTTGGAAAAACCTATGGCTTTCAAAATTAGACAAGCTGGGGGGTGGGGGAATGCACTGACAGGGATGGAAATGCTATCAAATTGAGTTGTGATGATTTTTGTACACCTATAATTGTAATAAAATGCATTAAGTAATAGGAAAAAAATTATTCAAACTGACCAACGAATTCAGGAAAGTAGCAGGATATAAGATTAACCTTCAGAAATCAATCTCATTTCTCTATACTAACAATGAAATATTAGAAAAAGAATACCAAAATACTTTACCTTTTAAAATAGCAGCCCCCAAAATCAAATACCTGAAAATAAACCAGTCAAAGAAGGTGAAAGACTTATATGCAGAGAACTATAAAACATTAATCAAGGAGATCAAAGAAGATAGAAACAAATGGAAAGATATTCCATGCTCATGGGCCAGAAAAATTAATATTGTAAAAATGGCCATACTACACAAAGCAATCTACAAATTCAATGCAATCCCTATCAAATTACCCATGACATTCTTCACAGAACTAGAACAAACAATCCAAAAATTTATATGGAAGCACAAAAGACCCAGAATCACCAAAGCAATTCTGAGGAACAAAAACAAAGCAGGAGAGATAATTCTCCCAAACATCAGGCAATATTACAGAGCCACAGTAATCAAGACAGTGTGGTACTGGTACCAAAACAGACATACGGACCAATGGAACAGAATAGAGAACCCAGAAATAAACCCAGATGCCTATGGTCATTTGATCTTTGACAAAGGAGGCAAGAACATAAAATGGGGAAAAGACAGTCTTTTCAGTAACTATTGCTGGGAAACCTGGACAGCTGCATGCAAATCAATGAAACTAGAACACACTCTCACACCATGAACAAAAATAAACACAAAATGGCTTAAAGACTTAAATATAAGACAAGACACCATTAAACTCCTGGAAGAGAATATTGGGAAAACATGCTCTGACCTCAACCTTATGAATGCTCTCTCAGGTGAGTCCCCCAAAGCAATAGAAATCAAAGCAGAGATCAACCAATGGGACCTAATCAAGCTGATAAGCTTTTGCACAGCAAAGGAAACCAAAAAGAAAACAAAAAGACAACTTACAGTTGGGAGAAAATAGTGTCAAATGATGCAACTGACAAGGGCTTAATCTCTAAAATACATAAACAACTTATACAACTCAACAGCAAAAAAGCCAACAACCCCATTGAAAAATGGGCAAAGGACCTGAATAGACATTTCTCCAAAGAAGATATGAAGATGGCCAACAAGCACATGAAAAAAATGCTCAACATCACTGCTTATTCAAGAAAGGCAAATCAAAACTACCACGAGATACCACCTCACACCAGTCAGAATGGCCATTATTAACAAGTCCACAAACAACAAATGCTGGAGGGGATGTGGAGAAAAGGGAACCCTCCTGCACTGTTGGTGGAAATGTAAGCTGGTACAACCACTATGGGAAAGAGTCTGGAGGGAGCTTAGAAAACTATACGTAGAACTACCATATGACCCAGAAATCCCACTCTTGGGCATATACCCAGACAAAACTTTCCTTGAAAAGACACCTGCACACACATGTTCATTGCAGCACTATTCGCAATAGCCAAGACATGGAAACAACACAAATGTCCATCAACAGATGACTGGATTAGGAAGATGTGCTATATACACACCATGGAATACTACTCAGCCATAACAAAGAATAAAACAATGCCATTTGCAGCAACGTGGATGGAATTAGAGACTCTCATACTGAGTGAAGTTATCAGAAAGAGAAAGACAAATGCCATATGATGTCACTTATTTCTGGAATCTAATATACTGCACAAATGAATCTTTCTACAGAAAAGAAAATCACAGCCTTGGATAACAGACTTTTTGTTGCCAAGAGGGTGGTGGAGGGAGTGGGATGGTATGGGAGTTTCTGGTTAATAGTTGTAGACTATTGCCTTTGGGATTGAAAAGCAAGGAGACCCTGCTCTATAGCACCAGGAACTATGTCTAATCACTTGTGATGAATGTATATATATATATGCATAACTGGGCCACAATGCTGTACAGTTGAAAAATTGACAGAAAACTGTAAACCAGCTATAATAAAAAAAAAGAATTTTACCTCTACAAAGAATGAGTAGATGCAAAATTTCTAGACACAAAATGAAGTATGACATATTTGAGGAATTACATTTCCTAAGATCGGGCCTTACAATACTCATTTTATCAGTTAAAGTATTTGAGAAATTATCATTTCTCTTTTATCATGCAAAATAATTTTAAAAATAAAATAAACACAATGTGTATGGGTAAGTAAAATATAAACACACAAAACCATCTTTTGAGTTCCAGTTTTCCAGGGCCTCTTTCACATCATTGCTCTGTAAGCTGTAAATCAAAGGATTTAACATGGGAATCAAAAGCGTGTGACAAAATAAGGTCATTTTTTTTGAAGGTGATAATTTAAATTTATTAGCCAGAACACCTGAAGAAAAAGATTTCAGGCAATTATGTGGAACAATTAAAAAAATATCATATTGAAAGAAAAATGTGTCCTTCAGGAAAATGCCAATGACATATCAGAGTCAGGTATGATCCTAAAAAACTAGTTGTATACCTGAATATGTACCAAAACCAATTATTTCTCAACATTCAGTTAATTATTTTTATTTTTATTTTGATTAATTTACAATGTTCTGTCAATTCCTGCTGTACAGCAAAGTGACACAGTCATATATATATATCCATATTCTTTTTCTCACATTACCCTCCATCACATTCCAGGTATATGAAAAAAGGCTCAACATCACTAATTATTAGAGAAATGCAAATCAAAACTAAAATGAGGAACCACCTCACACCAATTAGAGTGGCCATCACTAAAAAGTCAACAAACAATAAATGCTGGAGGGGATGTGAAGAAAAGGGAACCCTCCTACCCTGTTGCAGGGAATGTAAATTGGTACAACCACTATAGAAAACACTATGGAAGTACCTCAGAAAACTAAATATAGAACTATCATATGACCCAGAAATCCCACTCTTGGACAAACATCTAGAGAAAAGTTTCATTGAAAAAGATACATGCACCTGTATGTTCACTGCAGCACTATTCACGATAGCCAAGACTTGAAACAACCTGAATGCCCACTGACGGGTGAATGGATTATGAAGATGTGGTGCACGTACAAAATGGAATAATACCCCACCGCAAAAAGGACAAAATAATGCCATTTGCAGCAATATGGATGGAACTAGAGACCCTCATACTGAGTCAAGTAAGTCAGAAAGAGAAAGACAGACACCATATGATATCACTTATATGTGGAGTCTAAAATATGGCACAAATGATCAATCTACAAAACAGAAAAGATCATGGACTTGTAGGACAGACTCAGACTCCTGTTTTCTGGGAGGAAGGGGAGAGAGTGGGACAGATTAGGAGTTTGGGGTTAGTAGATGAAAACTCTTGCGTTTGGACTGAATGGGCAATGAGATCCTGATGTACAGCACAGGGAACTACATATCTAATTGCTTGTAATGGAACATGATAGAGGATAATGGGAGAAAAAGAATGCATATATTTGTATGACTGAGTCACTTTACTGTACAGCAGGAATTGACAGAACATTGTAAAACAATCGTAATAAAAATTTAAAAAAAGAAGTTAAAGGAGATAATCTCTTATTTGAACAATGCTATATTTCTAGAGAAAATGTAGTGTGATATGTAGCAACTGATGCACATTCTATGACTTGACAAACTTCTTCCAAACCCTCACTAAATTCCGCCATATTTTTGTTTATTTTAAATATTTTTAACATTCATGTCACTTTATTTATGTCATGGAGAGACTGGACTTTTTTGTTTGTCCACTGTCAAGGACTAACTATTTTTTGTAGTCAAATATTTGAATAAACAAAACTGATTGGAATAAAATAATTATAGTATTTTGTCATATTAAATAAATATTCCTAAGAAATTTTACAGTTGATTTTAACTGCTAAAAGTAATATATCTAAGTTTGAACTATGCATATATAAATATAAGACACTACTTTTGTTCCTAGAAAATCATATTGGAAACAGGTAGAGTAAATTATTAATATTAGTAGTGGCTGCTGAGATTATAAAAATACTTAATATTTTTGCTTATATGTTATTCCCCAAATACAGTCCATAAATAATTATAATTTTAAAATAAAGAATGTAAAATGTCTAATATTAGATTTGGATTAAAAAACTGTGGCTAAACACAACCCAATATCTCATTTCAAAAATAAATC
>PVHT020000138.1:40745-54236 GCA_004024745.2 Catagonus wagneri
CCGGCGTTGCCGTGAGCTGTGGTGTAGGTTGCAGACGCGGCTCGGATCCTGCGTTGCTGTGGCTGCGGCGCAGGCCAGTGGCCACAGCTCCGATTAGACCCCTAGCCTGGGAACCTCCACATGCCGCGGGTGCGGCCATAAACCCGCGGCCATAAAATGACAAAAGGCAAAAAAAAAAATAAATAAATAAATAAATAAATAAATCTAAGTGTACCTTAAAATGGTAGTCCCTAAACAATGTATTAATAGTAAATAGAATATATTGAGACTTACAAATGTTTATATTATATTTCTTTCATTTTAAGTCATTAATTAGATGTACAAGTTATCTAAGGAAGGTATCTAATTTACCATAGAACACAAACATTAAAAAAAGGAAACTGTATACAAATGAGTCACTTCATAGGTTTTGTTTTTTTTTTGCCACACCCTCAACATGTTGATGTTCCTAGGCCATGAGAGAAACCTAACCATATCAGTGACAACCCTGGATTCTTAAATGACAGGCAACCAGGGAACATATTTGAATGTCAATAAAATTTGATGCATAATGCAATAATAATTCTTAAAAATCAATAGAATTTAGAAAAAGTATAAAAGAAACATTACTAACACTAATACTGTCTTTTAAATAACACTCTGTGCTAAAACCAGATTAAGAAAGGATTTAATTTAAATATATGTGTTATAGGAGTTCCCATCATGGCTCAGTGGTTAACGAATCCGACTAGGAACTATGAGGTTGCAGGTTCGATCCCTGGCCTTGCTCAGTGGGTTAAGTATCTGGCGTTGCCGTGAGCTGTGGTGTATATTGCAGACGCAGCTTGGATCCCTTGTTGCTGTGGCTGTGGCGAAGACCGGCGGCTACAGCTCCTGTTAGACTGCTAGCCTGGGAACCTCCATATGCTGCGGGCCCGGCCCTAGAAAAGGCAAAAAGACAAAAAAATAATAAATAAATAAATAAATAAATAAATAAATGTATTTATAGATGTTCATGTGTATGAACATTAAGAAAGACAATATAAAAGTTCAAGAATGAAGATGATTGCAAATAGAAATTTGTATTAAAAATAATCCCATATTTCCTGTCGTGGCTCAATGGAAACAAATCTGACTAGTAACTTACTAGTAACTGTGAGGACACAGGTCTGATCCCTGGTCTCTTTCAGTGGATGAAGGATCCAGTGTTGCCATGAGCTGTGATGTAGTTCACAGACACAGCTCGAATCCCAAGTTGCTGTGGCTGTAGCGTAGCCCAGCAGCTACAGCTCTGATTCTAACCCTAACCTGGGGGAACCTCCGTGTGCCCTGATGCAGCCCTAAAAATCCTGACAATAAATAAATAAATAAATAAATAAATAAATAAATAAATAAATAACATAATTACACCCCAAAAACAGGTCTTGGTGACCAGACGAGAACTCAACATAATGTTTAGGGAGAAAGAAGTAAATAATTATCTTCTTTCTTTCAGAAAACTAAAGAGAATGTGCATTACCAAATTTTATTTGGACCGTTTTCTCTGGTATAAAATGAAGAGAGTATTACAGAAAATAGGAGTTCTCATTGTGGCTTGAGTGGGTCATGAGCTTGACTAGCATCCATGAAGATGCACATATGCACATTCTATCCCTGGCCTGGTTCAGTGGGTTAAGGATCCAGCATTGCTCTGAACTGTGGGGTAGGTTGGATCCCATGTTGCTGTGAGCCTGGCAGCTCTGCTAAGGCTAGGCTGGGAACTTCCATATGCCTTGAGTGTGGCCCTAAAAAGCAAAAAAAAAAAAAAAAAAAGGAATATCAATCGTAACATATATTCCAAAATTTTGAACAAAATTTCAGAAAATTGAATCTGGCAATATATAAAAACATTAATGTACAATGTTTAGCTTACCCCAGAAATTTATGTTAGGTTTAATGTTCAAAAATCAGTTTATGAGTTCCCATCATGGCTCAGCAGGTATGCAGGAGGATGCAGGTTCAATCTCTGGCTTCCCTCAGTGGGTTAAGGATCCAGCGTTGATGCAGCTGATGCAGCTGTGGTATAGGCAGCAACTGAGGCACAAGGTTGATCCCTAGCCTGGGAATTTTCACAAGCCATGGGCATGGCCAAAAATAAATAAATAAAAAGATCAAATAAAAATCAATCTAAATACCTATTACTTAAGTCACCTGAAGTATAATGAAATATATAAGTAAAAACTAAGAAAACACGTAAATCACCCAAATGTAATTAAATACTTTTGTGAAATGGGAGAAAAATGAACAAGATCTGTATACTAAATCATAAAAAGTGCAGATTAACAAACCCAAAAAGATCTGAATGAGTTGGTAATATTCTCAGTTCACAATTAGAAGACTAAATAAAATAAAGACACCAGTTCTCTACAAAATTATCTGCAGATTGAATGAAAAGCCAATTAAAATCTCAGCAAGATATTTTGTAGATATAGATGAGATTATACTAAAATATATATAAAAGCCCAAAGACCTTGAATAACTAAAACATAAGTTAAAATGTAGAATAAAAAAGAAGGAATACTGTTCCACGTTAAAACTTACTATATAGCTACAGTTAATCAGAATATGTGGGCAATTCCCATGGTGGCTCAGGGGGTTAACAAGCCCAGCTAGTATACATGAGGACATGGGTTCCATCCCTGGCCTCACTTGGTGTATTAAGGATCCTGTGTTGCAGTGAGCTGCTGTGTAAGTCACAGATGGGGCTCGGATCTCGTGCTGCCATGGCATAGGCCAGTGGCTACAGCTCTGACTGGACCCTAGCCTGGGAACATCTATATGCCATAGGCACAGTCCTCAAAAAAAAAAAGTGTGGTATTTGTGGAGAGGCAGACATATCAACCAATGGGACAGAAAGAGACCTAGAAATAGACCTTGCAAAAAGTATGATTAATGCTTCATCAGTGTGCAAAGGCATTTCAATAAAGAAAAATGGACTTTAAAAATGATGCTGGAGTAATTGGAGATTCATAAGAAAAATAAACAAATTATCAAAACTTCATGGTATCAAACTAATTAAAAAGTGAATACAGCTGGTACAACCACTATGGAAAACAGTATGCAGGTACCTTAGAAAACTAGACATACAACTACCATATGATCCAGTAATCCCACTCTTAGGCATATACCCGGACAAAACTTTCCTTGAAAAAGACACCTGCACATGCATGTTCATTGCAGCACTATTCACAATAGCCAAGACATGGAAACAACCCAAATGCCCATCGACAGATGATTGGATTAGGAAGATGTGGTATATATACACAATGGAATACTACTCAGCCATAAAAAGAATAAAATAATGTCATTTGCAGCAACATGGATGGAATCAGAGACCCTCATACTGAGTGAAGTAAGTCAGAAGGAGAAAGACAGATACCATATGATATCACTTATATCTGGAATCTAATATACTGCACAAATGAAACTTTATGCAGAAAATAAAATCAAGGACTTGTAGAACAGACTTGTGGTTGCCAAAATTCCGGGGGAGGGCATGGGATGGTGGGGGGTCTGGGGTTAATAGTTGTAGACTGTTGCCTCTGGGCTGGAAAAGCAAGGAGATCTTACTGTATAGTACTGGGAACTATGTCTAACCACTTGTGATGAATCCATATATGTATGTGTAACCCTGTACAGCTGGGTATAATGGAGAAAAAAAGATCTTAAGAAATGACCAGTAGGAGTTCCCTGGTGGCTCAGTGGGTAAAGGATCTGGCATCATCACTGCTGTGGCTCTGCTCATTGCTGTGGCTTAGGTTCAATCCATTGACCAGAAACTTCCATATACTGTAGGTATGGCCAAAATAAAAAGTAATTTAAAAAAGAAAAAACAACAAAAGCTATCCTTTCTCATATAAGAATGGGCAGGGTATCCATAACCTTTTTAAGTTCTTGATAGCATTCTTTCGAATAAATACCCAGAGATGAGATTGCTGGACCCATATAGGGAGTTACTAATGAATAGATATAAAATTTCAATCCTGCAAGATGACTAGGATTAGAGATCTGCTATATAACATTGCTCATATAGTTAATAATACTGCAATGTACCCTTAAAAGTATATGGGATAAATTCATAGATTAGTATGGGCAGGATAAAAGAATCAAGACATCTTCAGAGTTCCCGTTGTGGCTCAGTGGGTTAAGAAACTGACATAGTGTCTGTGCGGATGTGGGTTTGATCCCAGGCCTTGCTCAGTAGCTTAAGGGTCAGGCATTGCCAAAAACTGTGGTTTAGGTCGAAAGAGATATCTTGAGAGGGAGTTAATAACTTACCCTCAAAGTGGAAATAAACACTAGAATAAATCCCAACAACACACTGAAGTCTTCAAAGTGGTAGGATTGGTACTGGAATTTTGTATTCATTTGCTTAACTCAGTGTGACTCCCATTGTCAGGAACACTTTGATAGCAGGTCTTACAACAAATTTTTTTCTCTACCCTTTAGCCTGCTGTCCCCTCTACTGTGCATTGTGTTTCTGCATTATGCATCAACAGACCTCCCTGTCAGTGGAAATACCTGCTCAATCATAAAGAGCAACAATCTCCTAACATTAACAAGATGATTCCTTAGGCGATAACCTTCCTTCTTAAGGTTGTAGGAGGCCAAAATGACCCATGACTCACTATTTGCTTTGTGTTCATAGATCAGGATTATATAAACTATCAATAATCCATTTTAATGTACAGCCTTCTGTCTCAAATACTTAAACAACTGTGCTTTTACCTTTAATGGATGGAGCAGTTCTCAGAGCTTTCTGAGAGGCTGGCCTTGGGTTGTAAATCTTAATTTGGTTCAAATAAAATCTTCCATTTCTTTTTTTAGATTGACTTTTTTTTTTTTTAGCTTTTTAGGGCCACACCCACAGCATGTGGCGGTTCACAGGCTAGGAGTCCTATTGGAGCTACAGCTTCCCACCAAACCACAGGCTGAGCAACACCAGATCTGAGGTGCATCTGCTCATAGCAATGCAGGACCCTCAACCCACTGAGTGAGGTCAGGATCCAACTCACATCCTCATGGTTCCTAGTCAGCTTAGTTAACCGATGAGCCATGACAGGAGCTCCATGACTTTTTTATTTTTTTAATTGACAGCTCCCAGAAGTTTCACTTGATAGGGAGAAGTTTCTGCCATGACACTTTTGGACTGTGGAGGCTAAATCAAGCATTCTGTATTATAGTAATTATATACTACATTTAATATGATTGAATATTTTGAATACCAATTATTCCTCCAATTGAAAATCACACTTATGGAGTTCCAGATTTTCACAAAGGAGAAATAGAATGTAAAAGGAAGAGAATCAAGGTGGATTAAGCTAAAACAGGTTCATTATCTTCAGTCAGAGTAGTTCTACTTGGTTTCACTGACTTTCCATGCAAATTTTATGAAATGCAGAGAGTGGAATTTGTTGATAAAATATTTTTTAAATTACAATGTTACCATTTCTATATTCTATGGAACAATTTTAGAACTCCACAAGAATTCTCAGACAAAATGGAAATGTATGAAAGAAAACTTTGATGCCATTGTGGAGAGGAAATAAAGTCTAATATTTCTATATTAATGTCTACATGGTGTTTTTTTAATCCATGTTTATGTTCCAAATACTGCTGACCCTAGAGTTTAATCTGTAGCAGCTGTGTATGTGGTTTCATATGAATACCTCTATTTGAGAAGATTCTGTTATTTGTTTTAGTTTCAAAATCAGATATGGAAATTATTTTCCCCTATTATGAGAAAATAATTCTCCTCACAAATACTGTATTTTGTTTAGATGACACCAGATGAATATATAAATATTCAAAATACTGAGTGATTTAATAAAAACCTCAACCTTTTGAGGTGATAAATAAAAGATTAAAAATAACCAAATGGGACTTCTGGAGATGAAAATTCAGTATTCAATAGGAAAAGATATTTATTGAATGAGAGTAAGAGCATACAATGTGCTGAAAAAGAAATGACAGCTATACTTAAACACATCACAATAAAGGCTTTCAAAAATGAAGTCAGAAGGAAGCGAAAATACTGCATGAATGTAATGAAAACAGTCTCAGTGATGCGTAGAACAACAGCAGGTTGAATACTGTACATTTAAATGTAGGTCAAAGTAGGAAGAAGAAATTATATGGGGCAGAAAAACTGGCAGAAGAAATGTTGGTCGGAATTTTTTTCCCAAACTCTAACAAATAAAAAAAAACCCCAATAATCCCAAGACATAAAATGCTAAAATAATTCTAAGCAGGATAAACATAAAGCAAATTACATCAAAATATGTCATATAAGATTTATGAAAACCTAGGATAAAGAAAAACATTTTAAAATGATTGGGATGAAAGATAACTTATGAACAATGAAGAAAAGATTTACTAATGATCTTTCACAAAAAGAACATGTCATAATACATTGTCTTATATCCATTTATAATTATATATACATCAAAATTATTCTTGGATAATGAATGCTGCTTCATCATAATATTGTATAGTGCTTTACTACAGAGTCATTTTTTCATTTACTCATGCATTGTCATGTGTGTGTATGTATCAAATATACTTAACACCTGAATTATGTTGTTAACTGAGATGCTGACAAAGGCATATTTATGTTTTCCAATGCTTAGCGCTATTGTATAATTTAATTATTCAGTCAGACCCAGGCATGAAATACTTTTGACTTTTCCTAATGGTACATTTGGAGAATAATTAACAAATATCCAAAGCACTCTCCCTTGGCAATTACATGCATTTTTTTAAATCCTTGAATGAGTTAAAATCTTTAACAGAACGAATCTCAAAGAGGTTTGAAAAACACAAAATATTATTCAATGGACAATGGGGATTAAAACGATGAGCAGTAAATCAAAGCAGATTCTTGAAAAAGGTAAGTATCAAACATTGGTCTCTGTGAGCTCCCTTTGTGGCTCAGTGGTTAACGAATCTGACTAAGAACCGTGAGGTTGTGGGTTCGATCCCTGGCCTTGCTCAGTGGGTTAAGGATCCGGCGTTGCCATGAGCTGTGGTGTAGGTCACAGATGCGGCTCGGAAACCGCATTGCTGTGGCTGTGGTGAAGGCCAGCCCCTATAGCTCCTGTTAGACCCCTAGCCTGGGAACCCCCATATGCCGCAGGCACGGAAGGCAAAAAGACAAAAAAAATTGGTCTTTGAAAATTTTTTAGGAGATACAGTTTAAACTCAATCATCACCAAAGATCTTGAAAGTATTATGTTGTGTAACACTGTTTCTTTCATTTCAAAACATTTATCTGTCATCAATAGGATCAAAATGTAGGACAGGCCAGTTATATAGTCTCTGATACTCTGTGTTGTACATTTAGACAACCTCAGCTTTTTTTTTTTAAAGAACATAATGCTTTAATTATCTATTTTAACAAGGATCTTGGTCTATCCTTATTTACCTGGTATCCATCCTGACGCACTTCTATTTCCTATGTACTCAGGTGGCCTTTATTAGCGCAGAAGAATGCCACTGTGTTTATGTGGATATATTCTGAAGACAGAATAACTTTAAATCCTGAATCTACCACTTATTATGTAGATACTTTGGTTAAATTAATCCACTCCTTGTACCCCCTGTTTCCTTGATTACCAGATGGACTATGGCAATAAAATTGACACTTGAACAACAAGGGCTTGCACTGCATGGGTGCTCTTAGACATTATTTTCAGTAGGTACATTACTGTGTTTACCAGTGGTGGTTGTTTGAATCTGCAAATGCAGAATCCATTGAGGACAAGGAAGGGGGACTACGAGGCTGGAGTATCTGCAGATTTTGGGATCTGCAGCTTATCCTGGAAACAATAGCCTGTGAATACAGAGATGACCTCAATCTCTGCTTCCTAGAATAAGTGTGTGGATCAAATAAGTTAATATATATAAAGTGTTCAGAAAAATGCCTGGCACATACTGCATTCTCTATCAGTGCTTGATATTCGTTGTATTCTGCTTTCTACTGCTTTCTATTTACATGAATCATAGGAATTCATAAATAATCAGAATGGCCAAGTCCTTTTAATGCAAAAGAGGGATGGTATGATTGGAAGCTCTTTAGAGATAATTTGTCAGAAATGACAAATGTGGCAAATGAGAACTAAGATATTAATAGCAAGATTCTAAAATTAACAGTGTTGGATTTTTCTTTGGATAAACAAGCTGACTTTATAGTAAGTGCAAATACTGAAACAATGATCAGAGGTTTTCTAGTCACTACCTAATCCATCACTCCTCCTAAAGCTAAGAGTGTCTTTCTATGTCTTAAAATTTTAAGCAGATATCATGATTGTTGATAATGTAATTTTTATGACTTGGGTATATTTTTTTTTTGTGTGTGTGCTTTTATCTTTTATTTTTATTTTTATTTTTTATTTATTTCTTTACATTATACCCAGCTGTACAGCGTGTTGACGGGATTACACATCACAAGCAGTTAGACGTAGTTCCCAGTGCTATACAGTGGTATCTTCTTGCTTTTCCAGCCCGGAGGCAACAATATACAGCTATTAACCCCAGACCCCCCTACTTAATAAATTAATTGAAAATTTTTTTAAAATCATAAATATAAAGATAGGTCATTTGATATATTTAAAAAAGACTTTGGATAAAAAGAAATGGGCCATGGTGGATGTATCAAAGCAATCACTTCAAAATATCTTCCCCATTAAAGAATACTTTATTAATGTTTCAGTGAATGTGTGTATTGTGATTCTATTAACTAGGAATGCTTGTGGACATTCAAGTGGGCCTTAAAATTTGTGGTGATCCCACAGGGACATTTCCCCTGGGCAGAGCTAGTGTTTTGTCTGGGTCAGCACTTGTGATTCTTATGATTGCAGGATGTTCCCCAGCAATGGTTGGTCAGGGAACCTTGAACAACAACAATGCCATTACTCTTCTCAAAGGCATTGTTATCTGAGAATTGGCTTAAAATTCAAAGGATATTTGTTTTGGGTTAAAAAAACAAATGAATTAATATAATTGTAGAAATAAATGAGGCCTCTAAGTTTCTTAATGTACTGCCAGAAATAGTGTACTGCATAAAAATTATACCAGCCATAAATTATTTTCCCTTTCTTACTTTTTATATTTTCGCTTAATTTACAAATCAGAAATGGATTCTTTGTCTCAAAACTGTGGTCATAATAGTTGATACAGATATCTCCCAGCTTTAGGAATTGTGAAGACATTTGACCCTTTTCCAGGAGTTGCTTCAACTTTGCTTTTTCATGGATAACAGTCTTATTCTTGTTTTATGCTAAAAGTTTTCATGATTTGTCCCTATTGTCTCAAGTAGGTCACAATGAACAGTGTCAGTCCCTGTTGAATATCAGAAGCTACTAGTCTGTAGGGAAGTTTTCTAAGTCCAATATTTTGGTTTCTGATTTTTTTCCTTCCATCTGTGGCTAATGTGCTCAAGTCATAATTCAGAAATACCACACAGTCTTCTTGCACCATACAACTGGTCCTTGTAATTTGTTTGCTCTTCATTATGTTTTCCTAACTATATGTGGCCTTGAAGAAATGTTCAGGCTAAGAATGTATAGAATGAATCCTAGTAGGCTATGAATATATATAGGATAGGACACATCACACCATACATCCACACCTCCCACTTTTTTCTCTTCCTCATTATTATTTGGTCTTCCATTGTACCCCATCCATATTGGCACCCTACCTTTTCATCCTTGAGGCCACTTGTGCCTCTCACATCATATTGTTTGGCCTGAGACAATATCCGTTTTGATTACCAGTGTAAGGAGATGTTCTCTCTCATTTCCTTTAATAAATAGTACTTTTATGAGATTACCCTTTTCTATTTACAGTGGTAATAGTGGTGTCTACACATTTTTAAACATAGTAAATTCACAGCAGATGTACTATAGGCATTTTCTTTTCTTTTCTTTTTTTAATGTGACATATTTTTAATTGGGAGTGATAAATGTAATTGACCAAACTCAAGTATGCTGATCCAGAATAGATAGGTGTTAAACAGGACTGGTGTAGACTTACCCAACAGTTTTATGAAGAAACTTCCTAAGGTTAAGGAACTTATTAAAAAATATCCTTCCAAATGAAGTTACATTCACAGCACTATAGGTTCTCACAGCATAAAAAAAAAAAAAACTTGAAACACTTTATCACGAAACACTGAGAATTTTAATGCTCACTGTTTGGGGTTTCAAATGAGATCAAGTATTTTCTAGAATATTATTTGTATACCAGAAGTATGGCTGGTCTAGTGATCCAAATATTTTTAATAAATGAATTTCAAAGAAGGCTTATTGCACTTCACTGGAAATGCCAAGTTTATTTACATGCACTAAATAAACAGCACTCCATTAATGTATTAACACTTTGATAAATCTGAGATATAGTCTGACCACCTCCATATATTCAAGTTGTACCATAGGTAAATAGCCCAGCCCTAAAAAAAATAACTGTTTTTAAAAGAGGAGGGCAGGTCTTCTCTGAAGTGTTAGTGCAGTTTTAAGCCTTGACACTTGTAGAGATATAAATGCCACACACTTACAAAACACCACCTGAAAGTTTAATCAAATTTCTTCCAAAGTCACCTAGTTCTGTAAATTTCAAATACAAGGCATCCAGTCATTGTTTGACATCTTCAAGATGGTCTGAAATTACAGAAATTAAATCCAAAAGCCCAGTGCTCAAAATCCACAAAACCAAGTAAGCTCAAAAACAATTCAGCCAAACTGTCAAGTGATATCCTGCCAGCCTGTAGCATTTATATTTCTGCAGCAGTGTCCTGGAGTGTCCAACACACTACATTAAAAGCTTAAAATTGCACTAAGATTTCTGAGGCACCTTCTGTTTCACCACCCACTTGTTAACTACTGGCCCACCAAGTTGTTTGGAATTATGAAAATACCCATTAAGACAAGTATTTAACACAGAGGAAAATCAACAGAAAATGAGAAGCACCACTGTAATATGTTCAGAAGAAATGCAGCACAGACCCATTAGATGTAGATAATAATGTACTTTCTCTGTTCATGATTCCCAACATGCTAATATGCTAAGTAGTGCTCGCAAATTATTTATTTACTTATTTATTTATTTATTTATCTATTTATTTATTTATTTATCTATTTATTTATTTATTTATTTTTGCTTTTTAGGGCCACACTGTTGACATATGTTGTTTCCCAGGCTAGGGGTCAAATTGGAACTCCAACTGCTGGCCTATGCCATATCAATGGCCAGTTCCAAATTCCATCTGTGAGTAACATCACAGCTCAAGGCAACACCAGATCCTTAACTCACTGAGCAAGGCCAGGGATCAAACCGGAAACCTCATAGTTCCTAGTCAGACTTATTTCCTGCGCCACAACAGGAACTCCAGTGCTGGCAAAGAATTTAAATGACAAGTGTCACTCAGCAACTTTTTGGTTTAAACTGATTGCCAATAATGAGTAGCAGCTTCAAAGATGTAGTAGGGAGGAAGAATCTTTCAAAACCTAACAATGCTACTCACTCTCTTCCTAAGTGCCTTTATGAGTTGTTAAGAGTTCCATGCTTTAATGGTAATATTTCATTGATTCTAAAGGAATATGCAGCAATATACGGGAGTGGGCAAGAAAAATAGGGAAGACATAGAAGTTATACAGTTACTGTCTTTAAAGTCTAAAAATGTAAACTATTATTAAAAAAACACATAGTGTATAACTATCACCCTACATAGTAAGCAAATATCTGTGTGTTGGTTGGGAGCTTTTAGCTTTGGAGTGGTTTTTGTAACTCTGTTTATATTAAACTCTGTTTATATTAAAAAGTACAGAAGATTGTGTTGCATTGACAGGGTCCCATTCTTTCCAGCATAATCTTCACTGTCCTTGAGTCTTTTGAATTCAATGTCTTTTTTCAGGTGAAAAGACTAACTTTGCTGGATTATGAGCAAGAGAGGTGATATTTCTGCAGTCCTTGTTATGAGGGGTTGATGATGTTAGAACTCCTCAATTCTCCCTTAAGAGAGGAAGGCATTGGAGCTCTGAATACAAAGGAAATAATCAGCACTGAAAGATCTTATCAGGGCAGCTCCACACAAGCCATTGTATTTGTCTTTACACAATCTGGAAATGGCCTCTGGGTTCTGTGTTCTTTTTTGCTAAAACAGGCATGTAGAAAGTTCACATTGTTGTCCTCTGCCAAGGAACAAAGGTCAAAGTATTTGGCATAAACACTGGCAGGAACATTCATGTTAAACTGAAGTAGCTCCAGAAAATGCCTTTCCTCCTCTTTCATGACCTCAACTGTAATGTCCATGAGAAACTGTCAGGTCTACATTCCATACAGCCTGATCATCCCAAAGCCTGGAGGCAAGAAGAATGGCTCCCAAAACAATTATTTTCCAATTAGTGGGAAAGGTCAATCTCAGCATAAGTTAAAAGCATTTCTAAGTAAACCGAAGTTACTATTGCACATCTAGCTGTTAGCCTTTTTTTGTTTGTTTTGTTTTTTTTTTCCTTAATGGATTTTATTTCAATTATAGGTGTACATAAATCATCACAAGTCAATTTTATAGATTTTGTATCCCAAACCCACAGTGCATCCCCCCACATCCCAGATTGTCTTATTTGAAAAACCAAGGTTTTCCAAAGTCTGTGAGTCATTCTCTGTTCTGCAAAGAGGTTCATTGTGTCTTTTTAGCTTCCACATGTAAGCGGTAGCATTAGGCATTGCTGTCTAATTGTCTGACTGGTTTCACTTTGCATGATAATTTCTAAGTCCATCCATGTTGCTATAAATGTTGGTAATTCGTTCCTTCTAATGCCTGAGTAACATTCCATTGTGTGTATGTACCATATCTTCCCTATCCACTCTTCTGTTGATGGGCATTTAGGTTGTTTCCATGACCTGGTTATTACATACAGTGCTGCAATGAACACTGGAGTACATGTGTCTTTTCGAGTCATGGTTTCTGCTGGATAGATGCCCAGGAGTGGGATTGATGGATCAAATGGTAATTCTATTTTGAGTTTTCTGAGGGATCTCCATACTGTTTTCCACAGTGGCTGCACCAATTTGCATTCCCACCAACAATGTAATAGGGTTCCTCTTTCTCCACACCCTCTCCAGCACTTATTGTTTGTAGACTTTTTGATGATGGCCATTCTGGCTGGTGTAAGGTGGTACCTCATAGTGGTTTTGATTTGCATTTCTCTAATGAGGAGTGATGTGGAACATCTTTTCATGTGTTTATTTGCCATCTGCATGTCTTCTTTGGAGAACTATCTGCCTAGATCCTCTGCCCATTTTTGGATGGGGTTGTTTGTTTCTTTGGTGTTGAGTTGTAGGAGCTGTTTGTAAATTTTGGAGATTAATCCCTTGTCAGTTGAATCATTTGCAAATATTTTCTCCCATTCTGTGGGTTGTCTTTTCGTTTTGTTTAGGGTTTCCTTAGCTGTGCAGAAACTTTGAAGTTTAATTAAG
>PVHT020000138.1:66366-77002 GCA_004024745.2 Catagonus wagneri
GGATACCCTCTTGGTGTCTCTAAACAGCCACAGAGGGACATGCATTAACCCTGGGAGAGAGCACCAGCTCAAAGGAAGAAGGAGGCAACCAAAGTCAGGAATGAAGAAAAAAAAAAGAGAAAGGGTGAAGAAAGAAGGAGAAGTGAAGTGAGAGAGGAAAACAGAGGAGGAAGGAGGGAGGACGCAGAGAAATCTAGAGCACAAGAAGGAGAGAAAGGCAAGGCGGGGGCGGCGGTAAGAAGAGACGGAGAGGAGGCTTTGGGACCTGGGTGAGGAGGAAAGCAGAGAGAGGGCTGGAGGGGGTCATGGATGTTACAAGTAGAGCTCGGTTCTTTCCTGCGCTCCAGTGCTGAGTCTGCATGCCTCACCCTGCCCCAGACATGGCCCCTATGCGCTAGTTGTGGGCCTCCCAGCTGCCAAGCAGGCCAATCTGCAGGTAGATAGACAAGCCAACCTGGCACGGAAGGAAGAAGCCTACTGTGGCCGCCACAGCGCCATGCGTGCGCGCCAGGGCGCCACCGCAGGGGTGCTGACGTGCTTCTGGGGTCGCAGGCCGCAGCTGGCCTAGCCTCCTGGCCCTCCGCCTGCCCTGGCCTGTGTCTGCTCCCGCACTCCTACGCCCAGCTGTGCCGTGGGCGCTCAATCACATGGGCTGTCTCAGCGGGGCGTCGGGCTTTCAGTTCACCACCGCAGCCCTGCAACTGGTGAGCTCCGTTCAGTCGCCTGCAGTCGGCAGCTGGGCCCATAGAGAATCTGGAGAAGAGTCAGGTCTCCCACTTACCCAACAGTGGTAAGTGCTTTTCCTCTGACCCACGCGACATCAGCACAGGTGCTCCAGCAAGATGTTGCGCAGGAGGTGGCTGCCGAAAGTGGCGCCCCGGTCTTCTGGATGTGCAGAAAAATGATCAGGTCATAGCCCTTGATGTCGAAGTCTACCTTGCGCAGGAGGTCACCAGAGCTGAAATTGTAACAGGGCAGGAACTTGGCAGAGCTCTCATCCTTTGAGCAGTAAGGGTCCAGAGTCAGGGAGCTAAATGCCTGCAGGCGGAGGAGCTGTCATTTTGTCCCCGGGAGACACCTCTTGGAAGAAGGCCACTGCAAACAGGAAGAGCATCACCAAAGCCATCACCAAAGACTGTTGGATTTCTCATCTATATTCCCGACACTGGGGGAAACCCAAGCTCCTTATGTCAATCCCAAAGCTCAGCTGTTCTCACCCTGTGCTGCGCTTACCACCCCCTCCCTTTGGGGCCGCCCTTGGGCCCCCTTCCCCGTCCCCTAGGCAGCTAGTACTTCACTTAGGCAGTGCTGGTCTCTTTTCCTCTCAATTTTTTTCATTCTTTCCAAAACGCAGAACTCTGACATTTCCACATATAACCCATTTTGCATTGTATTTAAAATAAAGTGGGGATTATTTAAAATAAAGTGTGGATTAATGTAAATGTGACTTTTTAAAATCTCATCCATGAACATTTTCATAATTCCAGTTCCATTCATTTCTTTCAACCATTAAAGGACAGCCATTGATCCAATTAATACAACTGATCTCCATTTGTCAATAAAAACATGTCCTTTCAGAGTTCCTGCTGTGGTACAGTGGGTTAAGGATCTGACTGGAGCTTCTCAGGTCACTGTGGAGGCACAGGTCCAATCCCTGGCCAGGGAACTTTCATATGCTGAAGTTACAGCCATTAAACAAAAGAAAAACAAATGTCTTTTCATGTTCTCCACTTTTGTCATTGCCATTCCTAAAAACTTTCCAAAAAAAAATGATAGCTTTTTTGAAATTTTTCTTTTTTTTAAATTTCTTAGTATATTCTTTTCTAAATGTTAGGTAATGGAAAAATAAATGTTAATTTTGGATTAATTAATTTCACATTAATATCATACTAATTATATGTATACTTTTTCCCTTTATTCCTAAATCATAGTCTTTGCTTTTGGAAATATTTCTAGGGACACAGTGGAGACTTTTGTCTAATAAACCCCCCACTTACCAATTCTACCTCTCAGAACTGTGTGCACAAGACATTTGATAAAAGCTCTGGGCATTAACTTGCATCTTAGTCACTCTGAACCAGATGATGAGTAAGACTATATTTTGGGTCTACTGTGAGGGAAAATAGGGTGGCTTTGTAAGTTTTATATACTAATTGTGAATGTAAAATTTGTCCTTTAGTTCTCCATTGAATAAATATTTAACTCTAACACTGGGCTGTCATATAATGAAGAGAGGGATAAAATCTTGCATTTCTTTTTCATGCAGGACACTTTGAGAAAATATAGCAAAGGCCTAGAGGTCACAGCACATTTCTATTATGCATACAATGACCAAGGTAGGAAGTTTATATGTTTGAACTGTGTGATCTTCGTTATCAAATAATTCTTTAATGAGCGTATGGTGTCTCTCTTTTTTTAAAAGAAAATATTTCCCATCAGAGAAGCACACCTGGTACTCTTGGCTACATATCCCACCTCTGCTTGTGCCTTGTTACAAAATGCAATGACTTGTGGTTTGGTGTTGAAATGTTTCATCATTATATATGGTACAACACTTCAAAGAAACAAACAAAAGGTTTAGGAAGATGGGTAGAGTCCCAGGTCCATCTGTTCATCCTTAAATGTAACTACGAGGAAACTCTTACTGATGATTAGAAACATCCAAAATTATACTTGATTTCCCAGTTTTTTAATCTTAAAATATTATATCCATTTAAGCAAATAAATAAGCATAACCATTTTGGAATATTTTCTAGAGGTCTACGGAAAGCCAAGTCTGTATTATGTGGGAGTTCAGGAAATTTACACAGTGAATCCTGGATATATTTCCTCTATGGTCTTGTGCAACATAAGTGCATATAGTTCTATCCAGAGTTGTAGTAACCACTGGAATTGTTCATATGAAACTCATTCTTAGCTCATCCTTCAACACTCATTTCCTCACTCTCTTAGCTCATCACAAACAAGATTTTTAGAACATGGACTGTGAATAAACATATAATAAACTCCATGACTAGTAAGCAGAGCTTGGCTTTTCAGACAAACACATGTAATGTAGGGAATTATAGATTTCCCTTCTTGTAACATTAGACTGAACTGTCAATGTTTTAACATAGATTAACTAGTAGGAGTATTTTTTTTAAATGTCCACAATTTCATTCTTTCTTATTTTTTAGTAGATATATGAGTCCTCATACCTAATTTCATGGAAGTAAAAAGATTCCAAAAGACTATATGGAATCCTGGCTTTCTAAATATATGCTATAACTACCCATTCTAAAACTAGTACCATTTATCAATAACTTAATAATAAATTCAAGGACACAAGAGGCGATGCAAGGTATGAACTAAAGGCTTTATCCCAATGTCACTGAAACATATTAAAGAAACCCTTACTCCAAGATGCCTCATATTTCTCCTCCCTACATTGGGAGTTAAAAAAAATATATTGAATAACTTAATCAGTAAGGGAATTAGTAAAGAAGAGTTTTTTAAAACATTAGTTGGGGGGGGTCATCTGAGGATAACCCAACTATAATCTTTCATGTCTCTGAATTTATTTTTGCCTTGTAGGACTACATTTCTCTTCTTATATTTTAACTGTTATGAGTGAAGATTTAGCACCTATATTTGAGAAGCTCATCAACATTAAAACCAATATATAAGTGAACTTACCCAAATAATGTTAATGTGATTTTCTGTATACATCTTTCAATTAGTTCTTTATTTGTTAAAACTCACTCCTAAGGTTAAATGTCAGACACTCATTGAGCTTATTAAAATAAGGATTTAATGACCTTTCTCTGGTGGTTCTGATTTGTAAGTCTGAGAAAGATTCTGGTCACCTCTATCTATTGAAGGTATGCAACAGATTTTGTTGTAATCTTACTGATCACAAATTATCAGAAAACATAAAAGAACTTTAATAAAAAAATATATTTTCCTGTAATGGTATAAACAATTCTCACATTGTCCATCAAATGTCTAATGTATCCAATACACCACAAGTATTGAACATAATTAAAAAAAAAACTCCAATAGTTAGAGTTAGGGAGAAAGGAAAAATCTTGATGAAATCCACTAAGTTCATGAATAAAATTAAAAAAACATACTCAATGATAGTTGAATACGCGTTCATGTTTATGTGTAAACATACAATAAATTATATAAATTATTAATTGAATAAAATAATCTCAATCATGTTTTATTAACATTCAGAACATAACTTCATTTGTATTTTTTAATCACACAATATTAAAATATAGTTACAGAGTTTTAAAGATACTTGTCAGTTTAATTTCACTGTTAGCCATCTGTAATTACAGTTCTTCAGATGCAGTGATCTACAAAGACAAACTTATGCAGGAAAAAAGAAAAAAGGAAATCAAAAAATAAGAATGATCAACTTACTTCTGTCATCCATTGTTGCTGCTCTGTTCAAACAATTTTTTTAATATATCTTTCTGGATTCCAGTTCTGTATGTAGCTCATAAGTCCAAGAGCTTCAGTTTATTTTTATTTAATTATTTATTTAATTTTGACCGTGACCCTAGTGTGTGGATTTTCCCCACCTGTGCCACAGCAGTGACAACACTGGATCCTTAACCCACTGAGCCACCAGGAAACTCCTATTTTTAAAGTCAGTGTTTACCAAATCTTAGCCAATTTGAATTCCAAGAATTACTTATAAACCTACAAGTCATCTAAACTCAGTTTCTTCTAACACAATGGCAGCCTATCATAACCTTCTCTTCCTTTACCTACAAAGTTTTAAAATCACATTGACTTAAAGAACAGCATGAATTCCTTAGAAATCTCTTTAAGGCAGCCTTCACGTCCTTATTCCTCTGGCTGTAGATCATGGGATATAGCCCAGGAATCACCAATGTATAAAACACAGAGGCTATTTTATCAGTATCCAATGAATGGTTTGTTTGAGGCTGCAAATACATGAAAAGAAGGGTTCCATAGAAAACTGACACTGCCATCATATGTGACGCACAGGTGGCAAAGGCTTTTTTCCATCCTTCTGATGAAAAAATGCTTAGAATGGACAAAAACTGTTGAAATAAGATACCACAACTATAGTTATGGAAGAAACCAAGTTTGTAGCTGCAGATATAAATACTACTGTTTCTGGAAAGTAAGTATCAGAGCAGGATAATGCTAACAGAGGGACATTATCACAGTAAAAATGATTGATTACATTGGAAGAACAGTAAGACACAGAGAACACACAAGATGAAACTACAATAGCTGTGGAAAAGCTGTAGAGGTACATGAGGGAAACTAGCAGAAGGCAGATCCACCGAGATACCACCACCATGTAGAGCAATGGTTTACAGATGGCCACATTGCGATCATAGGCCATCACAGCTAACATGAAAATTTCAGCCACAATGAAAACTAAGAACCCTCCTAATTGGGTGGCACATTCATAGTAAGAGGTGGTATGCTTTTTTTTACTAAAAAATTGATGAGCATTTTAGGGGCATATCTCAGAGCCTCGGCAGGGCAGGTTGCACAGACTTGGTGGGGCAGGTCCCGCAACCTCACTGGGACAGGTCATGCAGTAGTGGAGGGGCAGATCTCAGAGACTTGACAGGGCAAGTCCCGCAACCTCAGTGGGGCCTTACAGTCACAGCAGGTTGGGTCTCAGAGCCTTAGCAGGGCAGATTGCCCAGACTTGGTGGGACTGATTGCTCAGACGCAGCTGGATATGCAGCCACAGTGGTGAGGTGGATCGTGCATGGGCCCCCAGCAGCCTGAATGCTGAGAGCTGGTCAGATTGAGCATAGAACTCTGCCAGTTGGAGAGAACCTTGCAAAGGGCAGGGCTGCCCAGAAGCAATCCAGTGTCTGGGTAGCTGAGGTTGATTGCTAAACTGCTGTTGCCCCTGCATCTTCTGGACACACACTGCCTGGGCCAAGAGACCGGAGGCCCCTTGCTGGACTGCTGTGGATCAGGCATCACTGGATAAAATTCACCTGCACCAGGAAGCAGCTAGCTAGACTGCAGTGGACCAGGCTTCCTGGGGTGCAGACTGCCCACAAAACGGAGGCCACTTGCCTGCCTGCATTGGTACAGCATTTCTGGAGCAACAATCCATAAGAATTTTGCTCCTATACTAGAGACTGGGCACTTCTTGTGCAGCCTACAGGTTACCAGGCACCTCTGGTGTGGGCCAAGGGCATCGGGGGCTAGGTGCAACACAGAGTCTGCCAAACACCAGAGACTGTTCACTCCTGGGGACACACCAACCCCACTGCTCCCACTGCTGAGTGCTCTGGGTAGTGCCCAAATGCCTGATCTCTATCACTTCCCAGGACCCTGCAACTAAGAACAATCTGCAACTAAGAAGTACAGCACTTCTTACATGGGCTCACTGAGACAGGTTACTTCATGCATGGACTACAGGTGGAGGGGGCAAACCACCCCAGTTATCACTGGTTCTAGAGATGATCATGGCCCACTTTCACTAGGAGTCTCTGAACAGATACCACCTGTGGTTCCAATCAACTCAGAGGAGGGCTTTGCAATTGAACACTAGCTGTTGTGTCTCTCATTACCCTGGGAAATCATACTTCCTGCTGCTGCTACTGCCAATTGCTCTGGACACCTGGTAGATCTGCCTAGAGCTCATTACCACTTCCCAGGGCTTTGCAATGAGGAGTAGCCAGTGCAACCTTCCTGCAGGTCCTTGCTGCTGTGGGAAGCCCACAGAACAGGCACCAACTGCTGGTTCTACCCATTGCTTCATTTTCCTTGAAAACACACAAGAGCACCATTGAAGTAACAGCCTGCTCACACTGAAGAAAAAGACACCAAACATTCAAACTCCCACACCAAAAATTAATAATAATCACACCAAAAAAAAATACAAAGGGGTGCTCTTGCCTATAAAAGCTCTACAA
The DNA here is from genome assembly GCA_004024745.2 of Catagonus wagneri. NCBI lineage: Eukaryota > Metazoa > Chordata > Mammalia > Artiodactyla > Tayassuidae > Catagonus > Catagonus wagneri. The sequence continues at coordinate 73,281 of PVHT020000138.1, forward strand.
ACTACAGTGTGGCTTCCTTCCCCAAACTCACAGAAAAAGAAAAACACAGGCAAGATGAAGAAGCTCAAACACGATTCCCAGTTAAAAGAACAGGACAAGTCATCTAAAGCAGCCAACAATGAAACAGTCCTTGCACTCTGAAAGAAATGGAGTTCAGAAGGGAAGTAGTGAAAATACTTGAGGAATTAAGGCTGAATATCAAGGAATTAAGAGAATATGCAAACAGCAATGCAGATTCCCTTAGAAAAGAACTAGAAAATATAAGGAGGAGCCAAGAAAAGCTAGAAAACTCATTTGCAGAGATGCAAACTGAGCTAAAGGCAATAAAGAGCAGTTTAACGCAGAGGCATGAATTAGTGATGTGGAAGATAGAATAATGGAAATCACACAATCAGGACAGCAGACAGAAAACCAAATGAAAAAACATGAAAGCAACATAAGAGATCTATGGGATGATAAAAAAGAGGCCCAATTAACATATAATAGGAATTCCAGAAGGAGAAGAAAAAGAAAAGGGGATTGAAAACATATTTGAAGAAATTTTGTCTGAAAACTTTCCAAGTCTGAGGAATCTGACATCAAGATACAGGATGCACAGAGGGCCCCAAACAAGCTGAACCCAAAGAGACCCAAGCCAAGGCATATTGTATTAAAAATGGCAAGAATTAAAGATAAATAGAGGATCCTAAAGGCAACAAGAGAAAAGCAAAGCATTAATTACAAAGGCTCCCCCATATGGCTGTCAGCTGATTTCTCTACAGAAACACTTCAGGCCAGAAGGGAGTGGCAAAACATATTTAAAGTGCTGAAAGGAAAAGGCCTGCAACCTAGAATACTCTACCCAGCAAGAATATCATTTAAAATAGATGGGGAAATAAAGAATTTCTCCAACAAACAAAAGCTAAGAGGGTACAGCAATACTAAATGCTTTCTAAAAGAAATGCTGAAAGGGTTCCTATAAAACAAAAAGAAAAGTAAAAAGTAAGAAATAGAATGGAGTAAACCACAAATGGAAAGCGATCTTTCGAATAAGCCAGCATACAGATGTAAACATGAAAATGATAAAAGAAAGAAATAAAATAAAATAAAATAAAAGAGACAACAAAACCAAACATTATGGGGAGAGAAAACAAGAACATATAGATTCTACTTTTTTTTAACTTTAAAAAATACATTAGGGAGTTCCCTTCATGGCTAAGTGGTTAACAAATCCGACTAGGAAACATGAGGTTGCAGGTTCAATCCCTGGCCTCGCTCAGGATCTGGCATTGCAATGAGCTGTGGTGTAGGTTTCAGATGCGGCTCGGAACCTGTGTTGCTTTGGCTGTGGCAAAGGCCGGCAGCTACAGCTCCTGTTAGATCCCCAGCCTGGGAACCTCCATGTGCCATGGGTGCAGCCCCAGATAAGGTAAAAAGACAATATATATATATATATATATATACACATATATATATACATATATATATATACACATATATATATATGTATTAAAAATTTTTTAATCTTTTTAAAATTTTTTTATTTTTATTTTCTATTTTTTAATTTTTTTAATAATGTGTTTAAGCCTACATGGCTATCAGGCCACAGCAAGCAGAAATAGGAAGATTTTAAAATATTAAAAAGCATGGGAACCACAAATCAAAAGGGAACATTACATCCACAAATCCTGAAAAGAAAATCCCTCAAGCATAAAGTAAATGGAAACCATCCAAACAAAAAAAGAAAAGAGAAACATAGAATCAACTGGAAAGCAAGGTTTAAAATGGCAATAAGTACATATCTATCAATAATCCCCTTAAATGTCAATGGACTGAATGCTCCAATCAAAAGACATGGAGTGGCAGACTGGATAAAAAAGCAGAAACCTACAATCTGCTGCATACAAGAGACTTATCTTAGGGCAAAGGACACAGATAGATTGAAAGTGAGGGGATGGGAAAAGATATATCATGCCAATGGACAAGAAAGGAAAGCAGGAGTGGCAATACTCATATCAGACAAAATAGACTTTAAGATGAAGGCCATAAAGAAAGACAAAGTAGGACACTATTTAATGGTCAAAGGATCCATTCAAGAAAAGGATATTACAATTGTCAACATATATGCCCCCCACATAGGAGCACCCAAGTACCTAGAAAAAGTACTATCAGACAAAAAAGGAGAAATAGATGGCAATACAATAATTGTAGGAGACTTTAACACTCCACTCACATCAATGGACAGATCCTCTAGGCAGAAAATCAGTAAGGCAACAGAAATCTTAAATAACACAATAGAAAATTAGACCTAACTGGCATTTTCAGGACAATACATCCAAACAAATCAGAATGTACATTCTTCTTGAGTGCACATGGAACATTCTCAACTATATATCACATATTGGGGTATAAAACTAACCTCAACAAATTTAAGAGTATACAAATTATTCCAGGTATCTTCTCTGACCACAAAGGCATGAAACTAGAAATCAACCAAAGGAAAGGAGATGAGAAAAAACATACTACATGGAGACTAAACAACGTGCTAATAAAAAAAAATTGGGTCAATGAGGAAATCAAGAAGGAAATTTATTTTATTTTTCTTAATGGATTTTGTTTCAATTATAGGTGTACATAAATCATCACAAGTCAATTTTATAGATTTTGTATCCCAAACCCATGGTGCATCCCCCCACACCCCAGATTGTCTTATCTGAAAAACCAAGGTTTTCCAAAGTCTGTGAGTCATTGTCTGTTCTGTAAGAAGGTTCATTGTGTCTTTTTAGTGTCCACATGTAAGCGGTAGCATTGGGTGTTGCTGTCTCATTGTCTGACTGGTTTCACTTCGCATGGTAATTTCTAAGTCCATCCATGTTGCTATAAATGTTGGTAATTCATTCCTTTTAATGGCTGAGTAACATTCCACTGTGTGTTTGTACTATATCTCCCCTATCCACTCTTCTGTCGATGGCATTTAGGTTGTTTCCATGACCTGGCTATTGCATAGAGTGCTGCGATGAACACTAGAGTACATGTGTCTTTTCAAGTCATGGTTTCTGCTGGATAGATGCCCAAGAGTGGGATTGATGGACCAAATGGTAATTCTATTTTGAGTTTTCTGAGGAATCTCCATACTGTTTTAGACAGTGGCTGCACCAATTTACATTCTCACCAACAGTGTAATAGGGATCCTTTTTCACCACACCCTCTCCAGCACTTATTGTTTGTAGACTTTTTGATGATGGCCACTCTGGCTGGTGTAAGGTGGTACCTCATAGTGGTTTTGATTTGCATTTCTCTAATGAGGAGCGATGTGGAACATCTTTTCATGTGTTTATTTGCCATCTGCATGTCTTCTTTGGAGAACTGTCTGCCTAGATCCTCTGCCCATTTTTGGATGGGGTTGTTTGTTTCTTTGGTGTTGAGTTGTAGGAGCTGTTTGTAAATTTTGGAGATTAATGCCTTGTCAGTTGAATCGTTTGCAAATATTTTCTCCCATTCTGTGGGTTGTCTTTTCATTTTGTTTAGAGTTTCCTTAGCTGTACAGAAACTTTGAAGTTTAATTAAGTCCCATTTGTTTATTTCTCTTTTTATTGTCCTTACTCTGACACATGGATCTGAGAAGATGTTGCTATCATTTATGTCAGAGAGTGTTTGGCCTATGTTTTCCTCTAAGAGTTTTATAGTATCTGGTCTTATATCTAGATCTTTAATCCATTTTGAGTTTATTTTTGTGCATGGTG
>PVHT020000138.1:107793-117899 GCA_004024745.2 Catagonus wagneri
GGCGGCGGGCGGCGGGCGGCGGGCGGCGGGCGGCGGGCGGCGGGCGGCGGCGTCCCAAGCGAGATCCTGGGCTCCCTCCACCAGGTACTACAGGGATGGTGGGGGCGGGGGGAGGGAAGGAAGGGGGGAAGGGACTGGAAGACGGAAACTAGGCAAGCACAATCTAAAGCAACTATTGGAGCGCAACAGCGGGTTTAGATTCCATCCTGGACAAACAGCTCTTTCAAAAGCAGACAAGCAAATCCTAGAAGCTAGAAAGGGAAGGATACAGTCCACTCCATAGAGTGAAAATGAAAACCTATTTCCGCATAGGTGGAAACAAAGTCCAAAGAAAACAAATGGCTGCCTGGAGCAATTGTTCTTGCAGTATGGTCATAAGAACATGAATTTCAGCATCACTTGCTGATCATAATCACAGGGAAAAAAATGTGTGGAAGTAACTAGCTTTCTAATAGCTAAAGGAGTTCCAGTACATCTTTACAATGCAACACTGCTTGTGTCATATGTGATTGTAATGACGATAAACTGTAGTCCAGTAAAAAAAAATAAATAAAAATCAAATAAAAACAAAAACCCTCAAGGTCTACATTTTAAGGAAAAGATGGAAAAAAAACATAGACGTATTTGGTACGGAATCCTATTAACTCCTTACCAGAGGAGACCAAAAAAAAGTACACACTCACAGTTCAATCTCCAAAAAAAAAAAAAAAAAAAAAAAACAGGTAACTGGTGAGAAAAATGGGCTGGAGATCTCAAAAGACCTACAACTCGAACCTCAAACAAAATGGAAATCGAAAACATCACACACTTCCTGTCCTCATTCATCACACCATCTCCAAAAATAAACTCATAGGCATCAAAGACTTCAGCCTGAAACCTGAAATCTTAAAATTCCTCAAAGAAAACATAAGAAGTATGCTTACTTTTTGACATGTCTTAGTGAGATTTTCTTTGGATCTGTCTCCTAAGCAAGGGGAAGAAATTCCAAAATTAACTCACGAGACTCCATCCAACTGAAAGCTGTGGCACAGTGAAGAAAACCATCTACAAAATGAAAAGGCAGCCTGTTGAATGGGAGAAGAGATTTGCAAAAGACATATCTATGTCAACATGTGTCTATGTAGCTATATCTATCTATCTAGACATATTTTTTTTTCTGTTACAAAGATAGGGCTATTTGTTCACATTACACATATATATAAACATACACGTGTATACATATGTACATACATATATATGTACAATATGTATCAATACATACCACTGATATCCTTATACCTGGTGTATGTGTGTGTGTTTGTATATATATGTGTGTGTGTGTATATCTATATTTATGTGTGTGTATATATATGCACACACACGCATATATATAAAACCAGTATTTCTATCCAAGACAGATCAAGAACTCACACCTTTAACACTCAGCCTCTAAAAAAATGAACCACCTCATGGAAAAAAAAATGGCCAGGGCACAGGGACAGGTTTTTTTTTTTTCCCCAATAAAGACATACAGATGGCAAGCAGGCACATGAAAAGATGTTCAAGATCACTTATCATCGGAAAGGTGCACATCAAAACCACAGTAATGTATACACTCACACGTGCAGAATGGCTATTCTGCAAAAGACAGCAAATAAAGGGTTGGCGAGTAAGGATGTGGAGAAAAGGAAATCCTCGCGCACTGCTGATGGGACTAGCCATTGGTATGGCCACTATGGAAAACAGTATAGCAGTCCCTCAAAACTCTAAAAATATCCAGCAATCCCACTTCAGGATATATTTTGAAAATATATTTGACATGTGTATCTTGATTCTCATAGTCTTCAAAACACTCAAAAGTTCCAAATGGAAATAAGAAAGAGGATGTTATGACACAATCATGAACCAACTTTTTTAATTGACATAATTACAGACAGTCTCTACTTTGTAGGTTAGTTCAGGATCATAAAACATCCAGGAAAGCTGAAACTGAAAAAAAGCAATCTTTTTAATCAATGGGAAAAAAATAATTGTCTAATGGTATTTATTTTTTTTCTATAAACATTAAAAATGACTTACTTGCAATTAAAACTGTATAGAACATTAAAATACTGAAACCAACTTTTTTAGGGTCTTTTTAGGGCTGTACCTGCAGCATATGGAAATTCCCAGGTAGGGGTCAAATCAGAGCTGTAGCTGCTGGCCTACACCACAGCCACAGCAATGCAGGATCTGAGCCGCATCTGAGTCCTATGCCACAGTTCATGGCAATGCTGGATCCTTAACCCACCAAGTGAGGCCAGGGATCAAAACTGCAACCTCATGTATGCTAGTTGGGTTTGTTACCACTGAGCCAGGATGGAAACTCCCAAATTATTCATTATACTATACTTGAAGACGTTGAAATTAAATTATTGTTATTTTTGACTCATGGTAGTTTGAACAGCCCTGCATACTTTGCATGACATCTTGTCTATGTCTTGATGAATTCATGTTCCTTTCTAAGTTAGCCTCAGCTGCTCACATGCTGTCCTTTATGCTTTCAATGTCCTGAAGAATCTCTCTCAGGGTTCCTTGAATGGGAAAGTATTCACAAGTGTTACTTCCCTGAGACATCTTCAGCCTTTCCTTCATATTATCTCCCTAATACCGCAACCAGACAGAGATTGTACCAAGCAAGAGAATTATAGGCCAATTTCTTTGATGAATGTAGATGCAAGAATTCTCAAAATTTTAGCAAACTAAATCCAATAACACATAAAAAAATCATACCCCACAACCAAATGAGATTTACCCCAAGTTCACAAGGATTGTTCAACATATGCAAATCAATCAATGTAATACACCACATTATCAAAAGAAAAGTCAAAATCCATATGATCATCTCTATAGATGCAGAAAAATATTACATGAAATTCCTTCCTACTAAAAGCTGTCATCCTTTAAGACAAGGATGACCACCCTTGCCACTTTTATTTTTTATTTTTTGTCTTTTTGCCTTTTCTAGGGCCACATTTGCAGCATATGGAGGTTCTCAGGCTAGGGGTATAATCAGAGCTATAGCCGCCAGCTTATGCCACAGCCACAGCACTGCGGGACCCAAGCCATGTCTGCAGCCTACACCACAGCTCACAGCAATGCCAGATCCTTAACTCACTGAGCAATGCCAGGGATCAAACCCGCAACTCATGGTTCTTAGTCAGATTCGTTAACCACTGAGCCACGATGGGACTTCCCACGCTTGCCACTTTTATTCAACATTAGTCTTGGAACTCTTAGCCAAGACTAATGAATGTGGAGTTCCCACTGTGGCTCAGCAGAAATGAAACTGACTAGTATCCATGAGGATGAAGGTTAGATCCCTGGCCTGGCTCAGTGTGTTAAGGATCCAGCATTGCCATGGCTATAGTGTAGTTCACAGATGTGGCTCAGATCTGGCATTGCTGTGGCTGTGGTATAGGCCAGCAGCTACAGCGCCCATTTGACCTCTAGCCTGGGAATATCCATATGCTGTGTTTGTGGCCCTAGAAAGACTGAAAGAGAGAGAGAGAGAGAGGAGAGATAAAACTGTCACTATGTGTAGATGACATGATACTATATAGAGAAAACCCTAAGGAATCTACACAAATACTACTACTCAATCTCATAAGTGAATTCAGCAAAGTAACAGGATACAAGATTGACATTTAGAAACTGGCTGCATTTCTGTATACTAACAATGAAATCTTAGAAAAATAATATTTGATATTTAAAAATATCTTGTAAAATTGCATGAAAAAAATACCTAGTAATAAACCTGACCAAGAAGGTGAAAGCCTTATACACTGAGAACTATATAAAACATTAACAAAGAAAACCAAAGAGAACTCAAAGAAATGCAAAGATAGCCCATGCTCATGGATTGGAAGAATTTATACTGTTAAAATGGTCTTACTATCCAAAACAATCTGCAGAATTAATGTGATCCCTATGACACTTTTTCACAGAACTAGAACAAATAATGTAAAAATCATGTGGAACCATAGAATATACATAATTGTCAAAGCAATCTCGAGTGGGGGTGAGGGTAACAAAGCATAACTGGGATAACTCTCCCAGACTTTAGACAATATTACAAAGCTATAGCTACCAAGAGAGTGTGGTATTGGTACAAAAACAAATATACAAATCAATGGAACAGAATAGAGGGCCCCAAAATAAACCCAGACACCTATAGTAAATTAATCTTTCACAAAGGAGGCAATAATATAAAACTGGGAAAAGACAGTCTCTCCAGCAAGTGGTGCTGGCAAAACTGGACAGCTGCATGCAAATCAATGAAAGTAGAATACACCATCACACCATGCACAAACATAAACTCAAAATGGCTTAAACACTTAAACATAAAACAAGACCCATAAAATTCCTAGAAGAGGATGTAAACAAAACATTCTCTGATATAAATCATATTTTTTTTCCTTAGGTCAGTCTCCCTAGGCAATAGAAATTAACACAAAAATAAACAAATGAGATCTAATCAATCTTACAAGACTTTGCACTGCAAAGGAAACCATAAAAAAGGAAACATGAAAAGACAAACTATGGAATGAGAGAATGTAGTTGGAAATGCTGCATCTGACAAAGACTTGATCTCCAAAATATACAAACACATACAACTCAACAGCAGCAAAAAACAAACAACATAATTGAAAAATGGGCTAAAGACCTAAGTAGATATTTCTCCACAGAAGACATAGGGATGGCCATAGGCACATGGCAGGATGCTCAGCATCACTAATTATTAAAGAAAGGCAAATCAGTCTACAAATAATAAATGCTGGAGAGGATGTACAAAAAATATCCTGCTATAGTGCTGGTGGGAATGTAAATTGGTACAACCACTATGGAAAACAGAATAAAAATTCCCCAGAAAACTAAAAATAGATCAACCGTATGATCCAGCAATACCACTTCTGGGTGTATAGCCATAAAAAGCTATAATTCAAAAATATAAATGTACCCCTATGTGCATTGCACCAGTATTCACAACAACCAAGACATGGAAACAATCTGCATGTCCATCAATGGATGAATGGATTAAAAAGATGTGGTACATACACAATGGAATACTACTCAGCCATAAAAAGAATGAAATAGTCCCATTTGCAGCAGCATGGATGCAACTAAATATTCTCATACTAAGTGAAGTAAGTGAGAAAGAGAAAGACAAATACCATATGAAATTACATGAGGAATCTAAAATATGGCACAAATGAACCTATCTATAGAACAGAAGTGGACTCACAGACATGCAGAACTTTTTTGGCTCCTAAGGGGGAAAGAGTGGGATGGACAGGAGTTTGGGGTTAGTAGATGCAAATTATTACATTTAGAATGGATAACAATAAAACCATAATGTATAGCACAAGGAAATATATCCAGTCTTCTGGGATAGGCCATGATGGGACATAATATTTTTAAAAAAGAATTCATGTATATGGATGACTGATTCATTTTACTATAGAGCAGAAATTGTCTGAGCATTGTAAATCAACTCTAATTTAAAAAAAATAAGCATTCTGATTTATTTGTGTCAGTGGATGCATAGTTATGAAATCTTGGTGGGAATTATTATAGACATTGAATCCATAAATAATTTATTTCTTTATTCTTAGCTGAAACATCTTCACTTCGCTGTATGATAAATTAGATAAAATTACACAAAGATAAAAATTAAATAAAACTTTTCTGATTCTCAACTGTGATGCTTATAGTCTAATGGAGGAGAAATATCCTAGGAAAATTTGTAGTTGAAAATGGCTTCCACTAATGTCAAACAGTAAAATCAAAGTTTCAAGAAGTAAGCAGAGTTATATTTGATTTTCAAATGCCTGTTATACAATACAAAATATAGCATTCTCATAGCACAATTATTTGTAGAGCTGGGAGTGGAATCATACATGCTATTTTCTCTTAGACTGCACTGTGATACAGTAAAATTTCTAAAGTTAGTCTTTCTTCTTTTTTTGTCTTTTTAGGGTTGCATGAGTGGAATATGGAAGTTCCCAGGCTAAGGGTTGAATCAGAGCTGTGGCTGCCAACCTACACCACAGCCACAGCAATGCAGGATCCAAGCCTTGTCTACACAGAACCTACCTATACCACAGCTCATGAAAACACAGGATCCTTAATCCACTGAATGAGGCCAGGGATCCAGCCCACATCCTCATGGAACAAGTTGGTTTGTTACCAGTGAACAATAACAGGAACTTCTAAAATTAGTCTTTCAAAAATGCAAATTCAAATTCTCATTTATTCTTCAAACATCCATGTATATCAGAGTCTAATCTGTGGGTAGGTAATCATGAGATAATGGAGCAGTGTCTGTAAATAAGAAATTCCATTGTGAGAAATCTATATATACTTGTTGGTCATGAGGTCCCAGATCCCCTCGGGTGGAAGGAGGACCATGGTGATATGTGTCTTTGGATAAATATGAAAGTTATCTCTTTCATTCTACAGAGGAAATCCAAACTTTAGGATTGACATGATACTACATGAAGGTGTGTATATGGCTGGTCATTACAATGAGCATGGGTTCTGCAAACCCTTTCATGAACAGAATGTGAGGACACAACATCCTAACCAGTGGAGCAGAGAGTTCCTCCACCACAGTGTAAGCCGGAGCTTTGACTTGTGGGAAATCAGGGAGTGACATGGACTGTGGAGCCGTGGTTTGAATATTCTGGGTCCATAACTCTCTCATCTATTACCATCTAAAGATAGCTACCTTGTGACCCCATCTCCATGGAAATTGGGCCACGCAGACACTGGGAAGAACAACCAGACTCTTTTTTCTTTCTTATTTTGTGTGTTTGTGAGTCTTTTTAGGGCCACTCCCATGGGTATGGAACTCCCAGCGGTTGAATCAGAACTGTAGGTGCTGGCCTGCACCACAGCCACAGCCATGCCAGATCCAAGCTTCATCTGCAGCCTACACCACAGCTCATGGCAGTACCAGACCTTTGACCCACTGAGCAAGGCCAGGGATCAAACCCATGACTTGGTGGATACTAACAGGGTTTGTTACCACTGAGCCGCAATGGGAACTCCCACCTGACTCTTACATAATATTACGTTCAGTCTGGTTTGCTTCCAAATCTTTCAGTCTGTGTCTTTATATTCATACTTAGACCTCCAATGCTTCCTCCTTTAATGCTCCTTAAAGTCTTTGGGAAGCACCACAATCTGATAAACATCCTGGCACCTAATGAACCATGTGCTTCTGTCCTTTCTCCAAAAGCAGTATTCAATTCTTTAAAAATATCCTTGTATTCATTTTGGATGTTCCTCTGATTTACGCTGACTTGCTGATCATTTTTTCCTCCACCTACTGGTGACGTGCAAGGATTGCAGAGCCTTTGGGTACTAAGAGCCTTTGGGTACTAAGCAAGTAGCATCATGTGCCCCTTGAAGCACTAGCATACCAGGCCTAGGGCTCCAAACTTGGGAAGGAAAATCTGGAACCATGGATGCCCCAGGGCTTCATGATTTCTTGGACCTCTAACAGGGCTGAGAGAGAGGAGGATGGAAGGCAATGTTGAGCAATGTTGGAGGTGGTGATCAACTTTTGGGCTAAAATCACTGGAGACTGTTTATCTCTTTCTCTACACTGTGAGCTGAGCCATTTTTAGGCAAAAGCAGAGAAATGGGTACTACAGAGAAAGGTGCGATATCCTCAGGAGGCCACACTCAGGAGCTCATTCTATGCCTTGAAATCACTAAGAGGTATGGAAAACATATGCAACTTTGCAAGCTATAGGTACAAAAGCAATAGAGACTAATGGAAAGTACTGCCTGGTAAATCCTGGAGGAATCCTTGGAGTTAAGGGGAAAATGTGAGACAAAGAAAAGGGAAGTCTGGACAAAGGCCCAGGGATTGACTACTGTGTCATCTGTAAAGTGTTAGAAGAGGGTCTGAGCCAAAGGATTTCTTGTCCCAATTGTGACAATGAATCTGGATTTCTGCCACTTAACATGATTTATTTTGCAGGCAAGTAGAGCCTTGAGGAAGCTACTTAAAGATTTCCCAGGAGACGCCAAGGGAGCATTAGCAATACTGGAAGGAAGTGACAGAAACTTGCAGCAATGTGAGGAAGAGTCTCTCCTTGTTTCAGATTTTTTCTTTTCTGGTTAACCCTAAATTGTCTCAATTTCCTTTTGTGTGAAGAAATTGTTAAGATGCCATTTTCCTTGGCTTTTTTTTTTTCATGTCTGCACCACACCCACAGCATACGGTGGTTAGAATCAGAGCTACAGTTGCCAGCCTACACCACAGCCAAAGAAACATGGGATCTGTGCCATGTCTGCAACCTACACCACAGTTCATGGCAATGCCGTATCCACAACCCACTGAGTGAGGCCAGGGATCAAACTAACATCTTCATGGATACTAGTCAGTTTGATTTCTGCTGCACCAGGACAGGAACTCTCTCCTTAGTTCTTTCATTTTTCATTCTTACTTGCATGTCTGGAAGGAATATGCTGGTAGGGGAAATGGAAGTTATTTTGTCAGTAGCAGCCCGTAAGTTTAATCCTTTCAGTTAAAATGGGCATCTTTAAATGGTGATATATCCCCTCAAATTGGCCAACAAAACTCATTTCACCATCACACTGCCTGCAAGAAAGCAAGCTCTGCAGTGTCCCTAGAAGGGGTATGAAATATTGTATTTCTATTTGTCAAAAAAAAATTATTACAATTTATTTTCCTATCTACTCGTTAATACATCAAGGTGATATGCTAATATTCTCTTACGTGGCCACCAGTGAGTTTGAGTACCTCATCATATTTAAGTTTATTTTGTGTGTATCTCCTAACCAGTTAAATTTAATTTAATGAGAAGTGTTTCAGTTAATTTTAATTTTTATGTGGTGGTGAGGAAACTCTAACATATTTTCTTTCTATTGTAAGCTCTCCTGCAGCATCTAAGTAGGCTGATACTCATCCAGCGATCCAAGAGGAAATGTGTCTGGAACAGGATTGTACAGTTAGTTCATTTACAAGGCAAGGTGATATAAAATCCTTTCTCTCCTCAGTGATTCCTATTAGGAGAAGTTGAATCCAGGACTCCAAAAGCAGCATCAATACACCAGGCAAGCAATATTCCAAATCTCCATTCTGACTTGTCTGAAGCTCTCAAAGAAGCCCAGACTCAGTCCCATCCAGACTCCTCAGGAAGAACTTTGAGACAAGATCAGGGGATGTTTCCAGAATCTCCATCCTCCACCCAGTAAACCACTGGATATAGATCAACAGCTGCAACCCACATGACTTGGAAGATATTGTCCAGATACCATATATTAACTTTCAACTGCTATTCAACAGATCCAATCCCAATACTGCCCAGGTTTTTATACCCTCCATACTCCACCGATTAACCATGTTCCAAGCCAGCCTCTCATGATGGTCTTCAAGAGATGAGACAAAGCCAAGTGGAGCTTCTAGTACATGACATTTCTCTCATTGTCTTCTTCTGAGAAACCAATCCTTTGTCCGAGCCTGTCCATGTGAAGTAGTCTGAGGGACACTGTGCCCTGGCCCCTGCATTGCCCTCTCTGAGAACCTTCAGCTTTCCTTTTCCTCTGAAGATAGCAAGTGGGGGAGAGACAGTAATGGCAACTGAGACATGCCCTCCAGCCCCTGGTGCCCTGGAAGGGATTGCTGAACTGAGGACAGGAAGTCACTAGGAGTAATGTGTCCCTGGTAAATCAGTGATTCTTCACCTCTGCTGGGTGAAACAATGGTGGAAACCCAGATCATGCTTGGGGATACATACAGGCAAGCACAGCACTGTCTTGTGATCTAATTAGAGTCAAATTTCAAATGCTACTTATCAAACTGGAATGTCACAGATTTTTGCCAATGGAAATTAATTTTAAAAAATTGAGCCAGGGAGTTCCCGTCGTGGCGCAGTGGTTAACGAATCCGACTAGGAACCATGAGGTTGCGGGTTCGATCCCTGCCCTTGCTCAGTGGGTCAACGATCCGGCGTTGCCGTGAGCTGTGGTGTAGGTTGCAGACGCGGCTCGGATCCTGCGTTGCTGTGGCTGCGGCGCAGGCCAGTGGCCACAGCTCCGATTAGACCCCT
>PVHT020000138.1:118899-147118 GCA_004024745.2 Catagonus wagneri
TTATTATTATTATTATTATTATTATTATTTTGTCTTTTTAAGGTCACACCCAAGGCATATGGAAGTTCCCAGGCTGGGGATCAAATCAGAGTTATAGCTGCCAGCCAACACCATGGCCACAGCAATGCCAGATCCAAGCTGTGTCTGCAACCTACACCACAGCTCACAACAACACTGGATCCTTAACCCATTGAACAAGACCAGGGATCGAACCCACATCCACATGGATACTAGTCTGGTTTGTTACTGCTGACCCATGAAGGGGAATCTCCTTTGCTTATTATGTTTTAATAAATGTTATTCTGAGGCTTTATTTTAAAATTTTATTTCAATATGAATAAACTACTAAAGAAATAATATTGTACGTGGTTTTTATCTCTAAATATTGAAGATCATCTTAAAATTTATTTTTTTGTGAATCAAAGCTTATGTGATTGAAAGGGAAGAGGAACTCTGGAAGTCCTAAGGCTTTTTCAAAATACGACTATTAGGCCCTCCCAGATCCACTGGTCCATACATACACATTTTGACTTCAACCAGTGGCCCTCTGTCCTTGAGGTACAGAGTTCTGTAGAGCCTCTTGCTTTGCTTCAAGGCCACAAATTTGATTGGATTAGGGACCTACACTAAAGGACTTATCTTAACCTAATCATAATTTTAGCTGTCCTATGTCCATATAAATCACATTATGATGAATCCAATATGAAAGCTTCCAGTATGAATCTGGGAGAGGGGAACAAATTTCTGTTTGTGAAAGTTAGTTCATTACTTTTTTACTTTTATGTTGTAAAACACATTATTTTTATTGAATACAATAAAATATCCATGGATTAATGTAGAATAAAATAAGATTAAGGTAAGGAAAAATATTAACTAATTAGTTTAAGGATGGTTTATTTCATTTAAGATTGGATGTATTTAAATGCTAAGAGAATGGTTCAGAGAGGCAGAAGCTTAAAATATGTGTATACATTGTTTTATGCCTCATACAACTCAATATCAAAAAACAAACTAATAAATGGTCAGAGGATCTAGACAAATATTTTCACATATGGACAGAAGAATATGAAAAGAAATTCAACATCAATAGTCAACAGAGAAATGAAAATTAAATCCACAATATCACCTCACGCCTGCCTGAATGCCTTCATAAAAATTAAAAATTTTGACTCAATGGAAACTAACCTGATTTGTACCCATGAGAGTGGGTTCATTCTTGGCCTCACTCAGCAGGTTAAGGATCCAGCATTGCTGTGGCTGTGGTGAAGGCCGGCAACTACAGCTCCTGTTAGACCCCTAGCCTGGGAACCTCCATATGCCGCTGGTGTGGCTCTAGATAAAGGCAAAAAGACAAAAAAAAAAGAAAAATCATCTTCAAAATATAAGGAAAATTATATAGCATTTTTACTTACCCTTATGCCAACAGCTTCCCAGCACAATGTAAATATCTGTCTCTAAATGGTAGCATCATTGTTCCCAGTTCACCCAGTAAACTGAAGGAAGGAGATTTTATTTGAAAATTATTGTGTGCATCTATTCTAACCTATCTAGGGGATACCTGATTGCTGGTGTAAGATGTTCATCTCTATTTTGATTAACTGAGAACTCAAGTACAAAAATGAGAGGTGCTACTTATAAAAGCTAGTGACTACAGACAGACACAAAGATGCCTATGGCAAGAGATTCAAGGTGAAGACATACAAAATTCAATGTAAATAATGGAGGAGAAATTATGTTGGACTATTTGAGAAGCTTGGACATTCAAAATTTGTGGTGTGTCCTGGAGAATTTAGAAAGTATGCACAAGCTCAGGCAAGATACATACTCAGAAAAGACCCAAGAAGGACTTAAGTTTTCACTTTGGGCTGATTTCTAGTTGCAGAGGTAGGCTAGATAAGTATTGAAGGAGTGCTTCAGCAGAGCCAACCTGTAAATATTAGGAGGGCCCTTGGCATTCAAGTAAATCTGTCCCAACATTACCTAAACATGAGCTAAAGGAAGAGAGAATTTGACGATAAATAAAAAGTAATAGCCTTTGAAAAATAGTTTTGAAAATTCTCAAGACAGACTAATACAGCCTTCAATGATTAAAAAAACTGAACTTTGGGGGAAGGGGTGAATCTTATTTCCTTAGTTATAATATCATAATAGCCAAATGCTCAATTTTAAGCAAAAGAATCAGGGGCATCTAAATTAACAGAAAAACATGGCTCTTCAAACAAAGTCAGTAATTGACAGTACCAACTTTGATGAAGTCCAAATATCAGATTTACAAGACAAATATTTTATTTATTATTTATTTATTTATTTATTTATTTACCTTTTTCAGGGCCACACCCACAGCATATGGAGGTTCCCAGGATAGGGGTCGAATTGGAGTTATTGCTTCCAGCCCCAGCCACATCCACAGCCACAGCCACAACCAGAGCCACAGCAGTGCCAGATACAAGCTGTTTAACCTGCACCACAGCTAACAGCAACACCAGATCCTTAACCCACTGAGCGAGGCCAAGGATCAAACCCACAATCTCATGGTTCCTAGTCAGTTTCCCTTCCCCTGCACCACTCCAAGACAAATATTTTAAAACCTTTGTTTTACATGTGTTCAAAAGACCAAAGGACAACAAGGAAAAATAACTAAAAGTAATCAAGAAAATAATGTAAATGAGAATATCAACAAAAAGATAGAAATTGTTTTTAAAAGAACCAAATTCTGGTGCTGAAAAGTACAATAACTTAAGTGAAAAAAAAACCTGAGAAATATTATTTTAAAAACCTAGCAGATTCAGCAAGCAGAAGTTTAAAGAATTAGCCAGCTGGAAGATAGGACACTTGAATTACTTAGTCTGGGGGGTAGAAAGAAAATAAAACAAAGAAAAGGTAGATAAAGTTTATAAAGTAGGAGGACATAGAACAACCTTCCACCATGAAGACATCAAAATATATCTACATATGGGACAATTCTCACTAAAAACTAATTGGAGACTGTCAGAAAGACTCATTCCATCAATGCAGTAAAAAAAGATCCACATGGAATTAGATAAGAATGGAAGAGAAGTGATAAGGTTGATACTTGTGCCTTTGAGAGGAGGGAGATTACATGGACAGAGATCCTACCTGGGGAGTGGGTGGTTTGAGCTGCATATTGGGGGATCCAGGGGATCCAACACCAGGAAGATAAGTCTGTCTGCTTGGAAGGATGGTGGGATTAACAGAAAGACTTTGGGAAGACCAGACTCTGTTGTGATGATTGCACACATGCTTGCTTACTCCTGAAACAAGGCAAATAATGGTGGGTTGTACCACTCACAGTCCAGTTTTCCATGATCACTGCAGCACACATGTAGCCTTAACCAGCAACTACTCTGACCCCTTGCTTTACAATGCATCACCACTCCAGGGGCAGGGCTACTCCAGCTGAAGAGAAAGCTCAGCTGTGAGGGAAAACGGTGGTTCAGAACTGTAGCACCATCTGAGCAGGGCAGGGAGAGCTATTATTGTTGCTTACACAGGTAGCACATCATAAATAATATTGGTGTTTGAATACAGCTGGACTACCATAGCCAGAGCCTTGACCCATGCCAAGCACCTGAACCAGCCCCTCTTGCTCCAACACTGCTCACCTCTGGAGTGAGAGTGTCAGTGTTAGGTGAAAAAAGAGAATACACTTAAAAGAGAAGACAGCCAGCTTGGATTTGACATTTAGGGTTTCTGCTCACATAATTTGTGACCCAATTCTATGCCCCAAAGGTTGTGACAGCCACCAAGCAGAGGGGATACCCTGGCTCACACTTGGGCTCTGGACCTAGATCTTGCATTTTTAGAACACCTCTTATCAAGTTGTTAGCTCTCTATGTTCACTGGGGAAAGATATGAATTAAGTTCAAGACAGATCCATCTATCCTACCAAAACTACTAGGCACATGCAGACTGTATAGGGAACTCCTATACATGGACACCACTTCAAGATCACAATAGACAACTTGCACCTACTTTCATAGAGACAGAGAAAATTAAGCAGATTGATAAGGCAGAGGAACGTGTTTCAAAGAAAAGAGCAAGTGAAAACCCCTGAAAAATCAATTAATGAAACAGATTTCATTAAATATTTAATTCAATAATTAAATAGATTAAACAATTATCAAAATAGAGTGTTAGGTTTGCTGAGGGAGGAATGTGTAAGGCCAAGTTGATCAAGCAAGAAAGATTTATTAAGACATCCAAAGCAGATGGGCTGAGCTGAATATGGTACCATCAGCAACTATGAGGAGATGTAGGCTTATAAAGGATCTGTGGTGGGAGTTTATTTTGGGAACACTGAAGAAGAAGGAAGGGAAGGTCAGGGGAGTTGTAGGGGGTCGTGTCCCATGACAGAGGGCAGTTAATGCTTGTAGGTGTTAATCTATGCAGGCAGTTGTTTTCCACAGCCCAACTGTTTCTTGCTGCCCAACTTGAGCTTCCACTTTCTGGGAAAGGGTGTAAATCTTGCACCAGGCCATACCCATGTCCACAGCATGTCTCCAAGGTGAACAGCCACTTTCGGGCGGGTGGGGTCTGTCACCATGCTCCTGAGAACGTATCAAAGAATTTAAAGCATTAGTAGTAAGAATGCTAACTGAATTAGAGAAAAAATTAAATTAACACAGTGAGAATTTTAATAAGAACCTAGAAAATACAAAAAATAACCAGTCAGAATTGAAGAATACAATAATGGATATAAAAAATGTTAGAAAACATTAACAGCATAGTAGATGATATAGAAGAATTAATAAGTGATCTGGAGAATAGAATAACAGAAAACACCACATCAAAAGAAAAAAAATTAAAAAATAAAATGAGAACATTTTAAGTGTTCTCAAAGACAACATCAAGCATACCAACATTCACTTTATAAGGGTCCCAGAAAGAGAATACAGACAATTAGGTGAGAAATGTATTTGATGAAATTATGACTGAAAACTTCCCAAATGTGAAGGAGGAAACAGATATCCAGGTAGAGGAAGCACAGAGAATCCCAACCAGATGAAACCAAACAGATCCATACAAAGACATATCAATAAAATGGCACAAGTTAAAGATATAGAGAGAATTGTAAAAGCAATAAGAAAACAACCCTGTTCAAGGGAACCCCCATAAAGTTCTCTGGTGATTTTTCTACAGAAATTTGGCAGGCCAGGAGTGGCATGATATGTTCAAAGATCTGAGAGGGAAAAACCTGCAATCTAAGGTACTCTATACAGCAAGATTATACTTTAGAGTAAAAAGGGAGATAAAAAAGTCTCAGACAAGCAAAAACTAAACCAGTTCATTAACACTAAACCAACCTTTAAAGAAATGCTAAAGAGTCTTCTGTTCATAGAAAATAAAACTGTACAACAAGAATCACATCTGTAAGGAAGGAAAATCTCCACTAGTAAATCCAAGCATACAGTAAATGCTGAAGGATCAGCAACTTAAATAAGATGCTATAAGGATTAAAAGCCAAAAAAATTGTAAAATCAATTATAATTGAAATAAGCAGTAAAGGGGTAAACATGAAGTTATAAAACATGACATCAAAAACACAAAGTATGGAGGAAGAGTGAAAAATGTAGATCTTTTAGAGTGTGTTTGGATTTAAAGAACCACCTATTTAAAATAAACAGATATAGTTATGGGTAACATATATGAATCCCATGGTAACCACAAATCAAAAACAAGAGAGGAAGGAATGCACACATACCACTAAAGAAAATCATCAGTCCACAAAGGAGGAAATTAAAAGTATGAGAAAAGAATAGAGAAGAACTACAAAAACAACCAGATAACAAGTAATAAAATGGCTGTAAGTAAACACCTATCAATAATTACTTTAAATGTTAATGGATTAAATGCTCCAATAAAAAGACATAGGGTGGATAGTTGAATAAAAATGTGACCCATATATATGCTGCTTACAATAGACTCACTTCAGAGTGAAAAACAGACTGAAAGTGAGAGTATGAAAAAAAAATATTTCATGCAAGTGGAAACGAAAGGAAAGGTGGGTAACAAAACTCATTTCAGACAAATTAGACTTTTAAACAAACTTGATAACAAAAGACAAAGAATGAATATTATTTAATAATAAAGCCATAGATACAAGAGAAGTATATAATGTTTGTTAACATATATGCACCTAATATAGGAACACCTAAATATTTAAAGCAAATGTGAACAAACAGAAAAGGAAAATTTGACAATGCAATAATAGTAGGGGCTTCACCATCCCACTTACATCAATGTGTTCATTTATCAAGACAAAATCAATAAGGAAACAGTTGTCTTAAATGACACCTTAGACCAGTTGATCTCAACAAATATCTACAGGACAGTCCATCTAAAAACAAGAAAACACATTCTTTTCAAGTGCACGCAGACCATTCTCCAGGATGGATCACATCCTAAGACACAAAACAAGTGTCAACAAATTTAAGAGGATAAATATTATATCAAGGTTTTCTCTGACCTCAATAATATGAAAATAGAGGTTAAATACAGGAAGAAAAATTGGAAAAATACATGAGGAGTAAAAAACATGCTGCTGAAAAACCAATGCGTCAATGAAAAAATCACATAAGGGATCTTAAAATACCTTAGTAATAGTGAAAATAAAAACACAACATTCAAAAATCTTTGGGACACAGCAAAAGGAGTTCTAAGTGGGAGGTTTATAGCAATACAGGCCTAACACAAGAAACAAGGTAAATCTCAATTTTACCTACCATATAAAGGAATTAGAAAAAAAGAACAAAGCCCAAAGTCACCTAAGAAATAAACAAATAATAATAAAGAGGAAATTAATAAAATGTAGATCCCCAAAATGAAAAAAACTAGTTTTTTGAAAAAAAATTAATAAGCTTTTAGCCAGCTGATTAGGAAAAAGACGGAATCCAGATTTTTTAAAGATTTGTGATTTTTTAAATGTGTGATTAGTGAAGCTCAGCTTCACTAATTACCAGAGAAATGTGAATCCAAAATGCAATATAAGATATCACTTCACACCTGTAAGAATGGCTATCACTGAAAAGACTACAAATAAAAACTTTGGTGAGGATGAAAAAGGAACGTTTGTACACTATTATCAGGAGTGTAAATTTGTAAAGCCATGATGGAAAGCAGTAGGAAGTTTCCTCAAAAAGTTAAAAATAGAAATAACAAATAATCCAGCAAATTCATGGCTGGGTATACATCCAAAGAAAATGAAACCACATATTAGGAAAGATAAATGCACTCCAATGTTCACTGGAACATCATGTACTAAAGCCAAGATATGGAAGAAACCTAAATGTCCATCAACAAGTGAATAGATAAAGAAAATGTGATGTGTATATACAATGGAACACTAGTCGTCCACAAAAAGAATGACATTTTCAAAAACACTGGTGTGGAGTTCCCTTCATGGCTCAGTGGTTAACGAATCCAACTAAGAACCATGAGGTTGTGGGTTCGATCCCTGGCCTTGCTCAGTGGATTAAGGATCCGGCGTTGCTGTGACCTGTGGTGTAGGTCACAGATGCAGCTTGGATCCCGTGTTGCTGTGGCTGTGACATAGGCCGGCACCTACAACTCCTGTTAGACCCTTAGCCTGGGAACCTCCATATGCCACAGGTGCATCTCTACATAAAAAGGCAAAAAAGACAAAAAAACAAAAACAAAACACTGGTGGACTTGGGACATATTATGCCTGGCAAAATAAGTTATGCAGAGAAAGACAAACGCTGTATGATATCACTTATATGTGTAATGAGAAAATAAAACAATCATGAATGCAACAAAACAGAAAAGTATTCACAGTTATAAAGAACAAACTAGTGGTTACCGGTGGGGAGAAGGAAGAGAGGAAGAGTTAGATGGGGTAGGGGATAAAGAGGTACTAACTGCAATATATAAAAAAAGATGAGCTACAAGGATATATTGTATAGAACAGGGAATATAGCTAGTATTTTATAATGACTTTAAATGGAATATAATCTATAAAAGTATTAAATCACTGTTTACACCTGAAACTCCTGAAACTCGTATACTATTGTAAATCGTATATATCTCAAATGTTAAAATGTTGCAATTTTTTAAAAAATTAAATCAATAAAATGATGAATTTCATGTTATTTATATTTTACAACAACAAAATAAATAAATAGGTAAATGGGTAAATAAATACAATTTGAAAGAAGCAGTCGGTCAGCCACATTTGACCTGAAAGCCAGAGATGCTGAGCCCTGGTGATCTGTGTGATAATAAGCAAGACGTCTGGTGTCTCTCTTCCTCAGAAAGGTGTGTGAAGGTTAAAAGAGTTAATACTTAGAATTTAAGATAACAATTGGAACACATTAAATATTCAATAAATGTTAGGTATTAACATTATTACTATCATTATTGTTCCCAGTAAATTTTAGAGCCTTTGAGGATTTGAGGAAAGATATGAATCTTGTCTTTTCACATGATCACATATGAAAGTTCCCTAAGATCACAAACACAGACAGGCAGTGGCTTAGCTAGACTTCTAGACACCTCTGTCCCCTGGCTGCCTCCTGATGACATCTTTTGTAGAGTTCAGTGGCTAAGAATTCGAAGTTAGCTCAAAGGTTCTGAACCTGGGAATGTACATCTATCAAGACAAGGCTGGAAGAACTGCAAATAAAATGTTGATGTTCTCATGAGAAAAGAGGAGGGTCCCAGAGCCACTCTGCCCAGTACCAATTTATCTAGAATCTCCGGTGCCAGGTTTCTCTGACAGTTCAGTCACCAGCTATGCTAAGGCCACAGCCAATAGACATTCAGGATGGACATCTGATGACTTGGGCACAGCTGGCATGACAATGAAGGCAACAGGGAATATAGAAATGTTATTCAGGAGGATCCACTAGCTGTTATTTGTGCTGTATTGGATATAGTTTCTTTCTTTCTTTCTTTCTTTCTTTCTTTCTTTCTTTCTTTCTTTCTTCCTTTTTTTTCTTTTGATTCTCTGCCATTTATGGCCTTGATCTGGAGAGATATCCCACAAGGGGCAAGATAACTCCTAGAGATAGAAAATGACACACTTCAAGTGTACCTTTGATATAAAACCTAACCAATCCAAAGACAAAATTTCCAACTGTCTGCTTTAAAAAACAGACACATAGCCAATATCCCTCTTCCCTAAATCACCTCCAGGAAGGATATTAGACAACTAGGGATCACCCTCATAGCCTAAAGCACAAAAAAACTATTCAAACTAGCCAATCTTAAGGTTACTTTGTGTACCTACATTTTGTCACCCATTCTAATGGCCGTCTAGACCCTTGGAGAAGAGAAATTCACCAGTACAACTTAAGAGTACTGGACATAGGTGGTTGGCCACAAACCCAACAGTTGGATTGAGTTTTAGAAACTTTTTCAAATGATTGAGACCAAGTAAGAAATAGATTTGATTCATGAGCAAAAGTGTTAGATGTCAAAGTAATTAGTATACAGTCCTGGTCCAACATCTTGAGTCAGCAGTCTACTTAGTTGTCATTTTTTTCTCTTCCTGGCGTGGTGATGTTGGTCTTAAAATAAGAAAAAAGAATGCAGTTCATTCATGAGGAGGCCCCAATACCTAGTCTCTATCAAAAACAAAGAAATAAGAAATTACGAACCATCTTTTATATTGGCAATCCATGGATTAGCAAACTTATGAATACTATTTATATTTTCTAGAAACCATGTGCTTTTTTTGTAGTTGGGCAAACAAATCTCTTTTTTTCACATTATACCTGGTTTATAGATTTCTCTCAATTTTCCAACTGCACAGTGTGGTGACCCAGTTACACATATGTATATGGATTCATCAAAAGTGATTAGACATAATTCCTGGTGCTATACAACAGGGTTTCCTTGCTTTTCCATCCCAAAGGCAATAGTCTACAACTGCTAACCACAGACTCCCATACCATCCCACTCCCTCTCCTACCCTCTTGGCAACCACAGGTCTGTTCTCCAAGTCCATGATTTTCTTTTCTGTAGAAAGGTTCATTTGTGCAGTATATTAGATTCCAGATACAAGTGATATCATATGGTATTTGGCTTTCTCCTTCTGACTTACTTCACTCAGTATGAGGGTCTCTAATTCCATCCATGTGGCTGCAAATGACATTATTATATTCTTTTTTATGACTGAGCAGTATTCCATCATGTGTACATACAACATCTTCCTAATCCAATCATCTGTCAATGGACATTTGGGTTGTTTCCGTGTCTTGGCTGTTGTGAATAGTGCAGCAATGAACATGCATATGCAAGTGTCTTTTGCAAAGAAAGTTTTGCCCAGATAATGCCCAAGAGTTGGATTGCTGGGTCATATGGTAGTTCTATGTATAGTTTTCTAAGGTACCTCCATACTGTTTTCCATAGTGGTTGTAGCAGCTTACATTCCCACCAACAGTGCAGGAGGGTTCCCTTTTCTCCACACTCCCTCCAGCAGTTGTTGTTTGTGGACTTATTAATGATGGCCATTGTGACTGGTGTAAGGTGGTATCTCATGGTAGTTTTGCTTTGCATTTCTCTACTCATCAGTGATGTTGAGCATTTTTTCATATGCTTGTTGGCCATCTTCATATCTTCTTTGGAGAAATGTCTATTCAAGTCCTTTGCCCATTTTTCAGTGGGATTTTTGGCTTTTTTGCTGTTGAGTTGTATTAAAGTTATTTGCATATTTTTGAGATTAAGCCTTTGTCAGTTGCATCATTTGAAGCAATTTTCTGCCATTCTGTAAGTTGTCTTTTAGTTTTCTTTTCGGTTTCCTTTGCTGTGCAAAATCTTGTCAGCTTGATTAGGTCCCATTGGTTTATCTTTGCTTTTATTTCTTTTGTTTTGGGATACTGACCTGAGAAAACTCTTGTAAGGCTGATGCCAGAGGATGTTTTGCCTATGTTCTCTTCCAGAAGTTTAATGGTGTCTTGTCTTATATTTAAGTCTTTGAGCCATTTTGAGTTCATTTTTGTGCATGGTGTGAGAGTGTGTTCTAGTTTCATTGATTTGCATACAACTGTCCAGGTTTCCCAGCAATATCTACTGAAAAGACTGTCTTTTCCCCATTTTCTCTTTTTGCCTCCTTTGTCAAAGATTAATTGACCATAATCATCTGTGTTTATTTCCGGGTTCTCTATTCTGTTCCATTGGTTTATATGTCTGTTTTGGTACCAGTACCACACTGTGTTGTTGTTTTTTTCGGCTTTTTGCCTTATTTGGGCCACAGCCATGGCATATGGAGGTTCCCAGGCTAGGGGGTCTAACAGGAGCTGTAGCTGCCTGCCTACAGCACAGCCACAGCAACGTGGGATCCAAGCTGCATCTGTGACCTACACCACAGCTCACAGTAACACCAGATCCTTAACCCACTGAGCAAGGCCAGGGATCAAAACCGCAAGCTCATGGTTTCTAGTAGGATTCATTAACAACTGAGCCATGATGGAAACTCCAAGTACCACACTGTCTTGATTACTGTGACCCTGTAATATTACCTGAAGTCTGGGAGAGTTATGCCTGCTGCTTGGTTTTTGTTCCTCAGGATTGCTTTAGTGATTCTGGGTCTTTTGTTGTTCCACATAAATTTTTGGATTATTTGTTCACCATGTGCTTTAAAAAAAAAAAGAAAATGTCTTATTGGGCACCAAGCATATATATTAATAATCCTAAATATTTTTAGCTTCTCTGTAAAAGGAAGTTTATGTTCAGTAATTAATATTCCAGTATCTGATTTGAAAATGACTTGGATTTTTAATAATTTTTCATTATTTAACTTAATTCAACAAAACTCAAGTTACCAACATCTGGAAAGACTATTTAGGCAAATATTTCCAAAATATAATTATAGAGTTTACCTAAAAGCTTTTAATTCATTTACCTCTACTTTATTTACTTAAAAGTTTCATCATACTAAGTTATTTTTCTTTCTAACAAACTTGTAACAGAAATAGTAAGATCTTATTTGATTTCTAATTAAACTGGTTACTTTAAAATATTATACTTAATGTTGATAACTCTAAAAACATTCCTGTAATAATTACACCAGAGATATTTTTAATACTTGATATTAATTCAACACAATATTTGCCAGATCATGTGACACAAAATTCCATTCAGGTCATTTTCCTTTATATTTCTGAGTATTTATATAAGTGCTTAATTTCCCATAATCCAATTCAATAAAGCTTTTACAAATTAACTTTGGGAATAACACACATCTACAACACAGAGTTATACAAATATACAAACAGATATAAACAAATACCCCGTAATTTCCATCCCCAAATTTCAGACATGAATCAGGACAATAATATAAAACCCATCAATTACAAAAAGGGTTGGATACAAATTGGGTTTCTGGTAGATTGGACAAATCCAGATCACCTGTCCATATCACTAAATCCTTTTTTACTAATATTTATGAAGAAGACATTTAAGATCTCTATTTGTACTTAACAAATCAAGCTACAAATTACCAATTGCTCTTTGTTTTACCTTCCTGAAATTTATATTTTAAAGAGATGGTCAATTTCACATAGGCATTTGATGTTTCCAAAAGGACAAGGAAAATAAAAATCACCATACTGGGTAGAACAAGGGAAGAAAAGAAAAAAGGAAAGTTAGAGAGGAGAGAGAGAGAGGAATCAGAATGGGGCCTGTGCCCCAGGGAGGGAGTTGTGAGGGATAAAATGTTCCTCCACCCATAGGAGATCAGCCTAGGCAAATAGGGAACTTTGGAGCCAAGGAGAAAAGAGCAGAAACCAGTTTGTGGAAGGCAAAATGAAGAGTAACCTGTACAGATGGTCAGTACCTCTCTGCTGTGAATCCCAGCCTCACCCCCTAGAATGGGTGGGGCCAGGAGCTGAAGCTCAGCCTTCAGAAGTCAGATCCAAGGAGAGGACAAGGGCTGGTTACAGAGAGTACAGAGAAATGGCCTGAAGAGGCTGGACTGTGCCAATAGAGAGTGTACTTGGAAGAAGACTTGTCCCACAAGAGAGACAAGGCATCATTGTTGGGGGCAGAAGTGAGGAGAGGGGCAGTACCAGCATAAGAGCTTATTTCTGAGCACTCTAGGCAATGGGAAACTGTCTACAAGATGTATGGGGGCAAGTGGATGATTGTAAATATTTATACTAGAGCCACCAACTCCTGCCTTGGAAGTGTAAACAAGAGGCTAGCTATAAATGTCTATCCTGAAGCCCATTTAGCTCCTGCTGAAACTGACAACACTAATGAATTGAACACAGCCATAACCCAGATTGGAACTTGAACCTATGTGCCAGGACTCAAACCAAGCCTAAACCCAGTTTGGGACTTGAAAACATGGTTTTTACACAAGAATCACTCCCCTGGTGTCTGGACTTACTGAGGTTCAGGTTCTTTGTGTTTCAAAACAGAAATAATTCAGCAAGAGACAAAGTGAGAGGCAAGAAATAGATTTATTTATATAGGATGCTTGTGAGAGATTCAAGCAGGCAGGCAAAGAGGCTCTGCCCCAAGGACTAGGTGGGCTACATTTTTATAATCCAAGGAGATTGGGGTGGGAAAAGACCACCTCTTCCTCTTTCTTTGAGTAGTAGCTCCTCCTTGGTATCCAGTAAGAAAGAATTTGACCCTATAATGTCAAACTAGGACTATCATGATGCTTATTCAAATCAGCAGAAGGGTGGTCCTTAAAATCTTATCCATGGTATGAACCTGAATGCAACCCTCACCCCATCCCCCACCTGAGGCATATTTCTTGCCTCCAAGGGTCAAGCAAGCCTGCTTTGTTCCTTCTCATGGCTCTCGAGCAATTATTAACTTACAGTGACCTCTCAAATTCCCTGGGTTTCCCTCTCTATCTATGGGACTTATAGGGATTCTATAACTACATATGTAACAATCCTACTCCATCCCTATAACTGCCTCACTTTTAACTATGGCCTTCAGTTCACCTTTGACCTAAAGGGGCTAGCCTATAATTTCAGGTGGTCCCACTGTAAAAATGTACTATTGTTTTTAAAGGGGGAAGACAATTCAGACAAAAGATTACTAGAATAACTTTAAATTAAATTTAAAGGGGAGCAATAGTTAAAATTATAGGTACATTTTTATCATTAATTTTTAATTAGCCTTCTACAATAAATCTTTCAATGAAGTTATTTCGGGGCTTCTGCATACTAACAAAAATAAGTGTAATACTTCAAGATGAGAGCTCTCTAAAATTTTAACAATTTAGAAGTTTTTTTCAATTCAAAGGATCCAAGGAGCTAGCCCTAAAAATATTTTTTCCTGCTAAGTAGTTTTAAAAAGAGAAAAATTCTTACCACTCTTGTTTCTGGCAGACCCTACTGGCAGAGATCCAGAAGACTGTTGGCTTGAAAATAGTGCATAAAAAATAAGTTTGGGAATGCCCCCCAAAAGAACCCCATCTTGGTTATTTCAGGATGGGATTTCCTTTCATTTCCACTTAAGTACTTGCAAGCATACAAAAACCCAACTGGTATTCCCATAGGTGATTGTCTGCATGGGAACTCTTTTGCCTTTAGGCTTTCCATTATTATTCTGGTAGTCTAATTCAAATATGAAATAATCTGAACAACTTTCTGAAAACAGTATTGTGGATCAAATGCATCCTTGCTTCTGACTAACTAACTAACCAAAGAGTTGTCCTTGAAATGATTCAACTCTTTTTTTTTAGTTTCTCCCACAGTTTACAATTTCCATGGGTACCTGTAGCACTAGATTATCAGCCTCTGTCATGCAGTATTTACTTGCTAGTTGTAGTGGGTCTCCCTTATCCTTCAGAGCTGAATAATTCAATCTATAATTTCACTAGCAAAATTTTGCTCTGTTCACACTGTTGGGGAAAATGACCTCAGCTTGGTTTGTCAGTGTCATAAAGCAAGACACATGAACATGAGGAGACCTCAACAATGCTCTTCACTTCTGCAGAAGGGCACAAGTGCTCAAAAAGCACATGCAAAAAAGGAAGACACCCCTATTTATCTCTAACACAGTTGGTGTATCTGTTCCCTTCCCATTGGTCAGGTTAGGGTGCATTTTCTTCTCAGTTGGCTAATTTGAAACAAATTGTTACTGGGAGAAGAGGAAAAGAGGGTGTTGGATGAGGTGTCTAAGACAAAGCAGGAACAAAATGAAGCAACAAAGTCTTCCTTTGATTGAAAAGACCTGTGTTAATTCTCACAAGACCACATGTTAACTTGTTTTTTTTTATTTAAGCCAAACTTAACAAAACTCAGCCATCTATGTTTTCCTAGGCTTCCTGCTCAGATCCTCAACAGACTCTGCCTAGGTAGTGTACCAGTGCCCCTTACGACTACAAGTTTTAGAAAATTGACAGAACATGGTAAACCAACTATAATGGAAAAAAATAAAAGTCATTTAAAGAGGGGGTTGGAGTTCCCATCATGGCTCAGTGGTTAACAAACCCAACTAGTATCCATTAGGACTCGGGTTTGATCCCTGGCCTTGCTAAGTGGGTTAAGAATCCAGCATTGCCATGAGCTGTGCTTTAGGTTGCAGACTCCACTTGGAGTTTGCATACCTGTAGCTGTGGTATAGGTCAGCAGCTACATTTCTGAATTGACCCCTAGCCTGGGAAACTCCATATGCTGTGGGTGCAGCCCTAAATATACAAAAGACAAAAAAAAAAAAAGACTCTGGCTTTAAGTAAGAGTACTTTGAATAACATTTTCAAGATCATCACTCAAACAGTTACCAGACTCTTCCTCTCCTCACTGGTGCCAAAAAGAAACATGGAGACAGAGTTTTGGGTGAAGGAGAAAAAAATAGTGTTATTGCTTTGCCAGCCAAAGGAGAGTTGCAGCAGGTTAATGCCTCAAAGACTGTTCCCCCTTAGGAGAGATTGGGAGGTGGTTTTATAGTTTTGGAAGTGAAAAATAAGGCCACAGGTAAGGATCAGGGTAGAAGCAAGC
Source organism: Catagonus wagneri (assembly GCA_004024745.2). NCBI lineage: Eukaryota > Metazoa > Chordata > Mammalia > Artiodactyla > Tayassuidae > Catagonus > Catagonus wagneri. The sequence goes on from PVHT020000138.1 coordinate 134,847, forward strand.
TTGCATTGTTTTCAAAGCTGGTGTTCAGTGGTCTGGTGGTATTCTTTCCAGAATAAAGAAGACTTCATTAATATATTCCATTCATTCAGGGGTGTGGTCCTGTAGAAGAACTCAAAGATTACTGTTACCTATATTCTTTGAGGAGGGACCAGTACCCTACCCCAGGCTGCACTATGGTTTCTTGATTGCTCCTCCCTGGGATCTCTGCATCGCCTCCCTTCCCTGATGACCAACAATTTCAACTTTCCCTTTGGAACTCAGGGAAGGCCATGGAGACTGAAGTTTATTCTCTAAAAAGAAGAAATATGGGACACAGAAAGTCTTGTGTGTCCAGGAAACCTTAGGGTCCTACTTGGTTTCACAATGAGATCTGGATGTCAGGGGAAATCACTGGAATGCCTGAGGAACCAGTGTGGCTCAATGGGGCCATGCTTCACATGAAGCGCCAGTTCAGGGTAGACTCCAGGTGTTTCCTTCTGGTTACAATATACATGTTTGAAGAAAAAATTAACCAATTGATCTGAGAAATGGAAAATTTCATTTGAGCCAAAGTGAAGATTATAACCAGGAAACAGCCTCTCAGAAATCTCCAAGAAATGTTCTGCCAGTTAGAGTTCAAAACACAGTTATGTAAATTTTTGAGACAGCAGACTGCATATTAAATTATATATTATTGACAGTTTACCCAATCCATATCTACACATACAAAATAAGTAGAGGGTCATAGTGAAACTGACAGCACTTGTCGTTTGAACTTAGCCAGAACCCAGATTGGGACTTGAACCCACATGTCAGGTCTCAAACCCAGCCTGAACAAAGATTGGGACTTGAACCCATGGTGTTTAAATTAGAATCACTCACCCAGAGCCTGGGCTTACTGAGGTTCAGGTTCTTTGTGTCTTAGAACAGAAATAATTCAGCAAGAGATAGAGTGATGGGTAAGAAATAGATGTACTAATATAGGATCATTGTGAGAGATGCAAACAGGCAGGTAAAGAGGTTCTGCCCCTAGGATTAGGTGGACTACATTTTTATAAACAAAGGGGAGTGGTGGTGGGAAAAGACTGCCTCTTCCTCTTTCTTTGAGTAGTAGCTCATCCTTGGTATCCAGTAAGAGAGTATTTGACCCTATAATGTCAAACTAAGACTGTCATGGTGCTTATTCAAATCAGCAGAAGGGTGTGCTTAAACTCTTGTCCCTGGCCTGAATCTGAATGAAGGCTTCACCCCCTTTCCCCCACCCAGTGACCTGAGGCCTATCTTGTGCCTCCACTAGTCAAGCAAGTCTGCTTTGTTTGTTCAGATGGACCTCTTGAGCAATTATTAACTTACTTTGATATCCCAAATATCCCCAGGTTTCCCTTTCTATCTGTGGTCCCTTACTGGGACTCCTACAACTACCAGTGTAAACATCCCACTCCATCCCTATCAGTGGGTGCCATGGCCCCTTATGAGATGAAGAAGGAAGGTTATCTCCTAAGGAGAAGTGACCCTGCATGAGATTAATGTGATGTTTTCTCCTAAGGAGATCTGGTTAATACAGATGCACAACACACACTAAAGGGGAGTGAAGAGGCCCAAATGATCAAAGAAAAACTTTATATTTAAATTCTTCTCATCTTGCCATAAAATATGAATTCTACTTCATCAGGATGGAGAGAAAGAAATTGTCATTTAATAATCTGTCATGTGCTAGTATTTAGTTTCACTGCATTTTCTTAAGTATAAATAATATACTTCTGTGGTTTCAATGTACTCCTTGAAACATTTTTCATTGAGATTGTCTTTCTTTAAATTGTTGCTTTTGCATAGGTGGTATCTCCAAAATGGTTTCAGAATTAACTCTCTGTTTCCTTATGAAAACCGCTTTCATCTGTAAAATTTGGTTCTTCTATTAAAGCAGGCAGTCAGTTTAAAATAAGTGGGATCATTGAAGTACTTTCATAGATGAAATATTAAATATTACCACTTCAACATGATAAAATTTGAACCTCAATATTAGACAAGGTTGTCACATGTAATGTAAGTTATTTATTTATTATTCACTGAACCAAGTAATGAGTATGCAATTAGTAGCATAGTTGAAAGATTTGTTGAAAACCAGAGCTATTTTTCTTATCAGATGAGTGAGTATTCTAAGTGTTTTTCCTAAGGACAAAATGTGCTCCTATGAAATGGGATAAGAGCCACTCTAAAAAGAGAAGTCATCTCACTTGGATGCATTTTATTAGAAAACACTGATCAGGGGTCAATTCCTGCTTCAGCTGGTAGAGAACTAAGCAGATCATGATATGTCATCAACATTCTATTCAAGTATTAATGGCTCTAAATAACAAGATGCCTCTTTAGGTCTTCCTGTAATGTTACACCCAATAGTGACTTCTTCCACCATTCCAGTCCCCTTTGCACATCAAGGGGCAGAGGATGACTTTTCACAAGTCTCAAATGAACTGGGACATGGATAATCTGGTACATGTTCTAAATCATCCCTTTTGGGTCAGACCAAGTCATGGCACCCATGGGATCTGCCAAAACAGTAGCTCCCCTCCCCTGGGGTGTGTGCAGTAGCAAAAGATGGAATTTGTTTAGAGTCATCTCTCACCACAAGGGAAATCTACAATGTCCCTGGAAAGATATTGTCTGATTCTGCTACTAATTTTGTTCAAATGACCTTGAAATGCTGAGGGATTTCTGTAACTCCTCAGTTCCACATATAAAAGGCTGTGACAATGAGATTTCAGGACAGCATCTGTTGGCCTTCACAAATCAGAGCTGAGGAACCAGGAGTGGGACTGAGATGTTCCTTTCCTTTGGACCCCAGAAGAATACCACATCACCTGCAAATTCATCTGTAAGCTACAGCTTGTTCATCTTGGTGTTTTCAGGTGTGGGAACAGTTCATATCTGCTGCTGGGAGTTGACATTCAGTTCTTATACATGTGTCCTTGGTGGCCATTTGGACTCATTTTTCCCTCCCTTTGAACATCCCACTTTGCATTATTCTGGGAATAGGTTTAGGCCAATAGAGTTTTTCTATCTCTGATTTCTGCATGTTGGTTATGCATGAATTTCAAATTAGTGTGAAAAAACAGAAATCAGTTTTTGATCTCACTGAGAGTCTCTCTTAAGATTAAATAAAATACAGAATATACCTCATATTGATCAACGTATAACTTAGTGCCAAGGAAGCATTCATTATGGATGCCAGAATCATGGAGGATTCTTTAAAGGTGAAGATCTTAAGAATTAATCTATAATTTGTGTTTTTTACTAAACTTAGGACTTGGGAAAGCAAATTGTAGAATTATCTTTTGTTTTGGTTTATACAACTAATCATTATCTAGCCACTCATTATATGACATAAAGTGCTTGAACCTAACACAAAATCAAGGTTTATATAAATATTATTTTGTTAACTTGATATTTATTTAAAGGGAGTTCTAGTATGCTTTCAGAGTAAGTTAATTAGTAAACTTAATTTATGAATTGCCAAAGGAGCTATATCTTTTCCAGATTGGTAATTTTTGATACAAATAAAACTAATTATTTGAATAGATATAAACTTTAGTAAAAAAAAAATCTTTGCTCTGAGGATGCAGAGAAATATATTTTTTTTGTCTTTTTGCCTTATCTAGGGCTGCACCTGTGTCATATGGAGGTTCCCAGGCTAGAGGTCTAACAGGAGCTGCAGCTGCTGGCCTTCACCACAGCCACAGCAATGCAGGATCCGAGCCACATCTGCAACCTACACCAAAGCTCATGGCAACACCGGATCCTTAACCCACTGAGCAAGGTCAGGGATCGAACACGCAACCTCATGGTTCTTAGTCGGATTCATTAACCACTGAGCCATGACGGGAACTCCTGCAGAGAAATATTTATTGAAGAACAGACCTCTTATGTAAAGTCTAATTATTTATATTTACCCTTTAGTTATGTGCAAGGCAACCAGACATTCTCATTTGGAAGATATGCACTGAAATACAAAGCCCATATAACGCCAAAGGCACAGATTATTCCCTTGAACTTGATACTAATGGATTCCCTGACTAGTAGAGCAAGAAAGAACCTTGATGAACCTCTAAACCAAATAATTCACTTCACAGATGAGGATACTAAACTATCTTTGCCAAAATCTAAAAAGAAAGTTTGTAAACAAAGTGAATGAAAGTCATAAAATAAAAAACATTTAAGAAATGCATTTAATAAATACACTAATAATAATATGGTTGAAATAACTATAAACCAAATATCATCCAAAGAAAATAGGATAAATCAAAATTAATAATTGGGCATTTAGAATATCTATCTAATGTGAGAAATTTGAATGTTTATTTTTACTTATCTCAAAGTATTTATCTTCCCTATTAGCACAAAAATGCAAAGAAAAATTGTTAAAATTTATGCTTTCTATTTGTTTAGGTGATGAGTTTTTTGTTAATATTTAACACTATCGAACACATACTGCCTCTCCCTCAGCACTGTCACAATTTGTTTATCCATTAATTCGACAAATATTTTTTTGAGTGTCAACTACTTTCCAGTGTCTATCTTGAGATGGCACATTCAGGTATGTTCTCCTGAGTATGCAACCAGAAACTGTGCTTTTGTATTTTCACTAAGTGATGAATATATCAATGGTCTGGTATTTTATGCCATAGTGGAGACTAAAAACACCTCTACAGAAGAGGATTTTCTAAGTCCATAAATATTCCAACACTCCCAAAATAGAAGAAGGCAATATGGTGTTATTCAGTCAACATTTAAAAATACATAGTTTGTAATTGACCTGCAATTATATTTCTAGAACTTTTTCCTCCAGATATACTTGTGAACAAAATATATTATTCACTGCAATTTTCTTGTAACAGATCCAAATAGCAATTAATTTAATGTCCATCAACACAAGAATGCTTAAATAAATTATGGAATATCCATTAAAAATGGCAACCATGAAAAAAATACAGGCTGACAAGGAAATACGTTCTGAAGTGAAAAAAATAATGCAGATCAGTATATATACTATGGTTCTGCTTGCAAAAAAATGCACACATGTGGTTTCATTAAAACAGAAATAAAAATAAGACATTGTTAATAATGGGTGTTTTGAGAAATGTGTCTGGCAACATCAAAGAAAAAGAAGACAGGCTTTTAGTTTTATATCCTTCAGTACTTTTTTTGGTTATTTTTGGGGGCCACATCCATGGCATATGGAATTTCTCTGGCTAGGTTTCGAATTGGAGCTGCAGCTGCCACCCTATGCCACAGCCACAACAATGCAGGATCTCAGCCATGTCTGCAACCTACACCATAGCTCAGAGCAACACCAGATCCTGACCCACTGAGAAAGTCCAGGGATCAAACCCACATCCTCATGGATACTAGTCAGATTGATTTCTGAAGCACCACAATGGGAACTCCCCCTTCAGTACTTTTTGAAATTTTTTGTTGTGTACATGTACTACATTTACATGTTTTAAAACACAGTCTTAACATATTGTCTTTGCTAATAGTGTAAAACTTCAAAACTTTTTGACCAAATCTTTCGTGGTATTTTCTGACAAAAAAGATTGAATAAATTATGACTTGCAATAATTTTCATGTGTTTCCCCAAATATATGGACCATCACAGCAAAAGGAAACAAATTTTAAAACTGTCCTATAATACTCATCAAGAAAAAAGAAAGTGAATTCTGCTTTAAATCTATATTTTGTTCTCAATTGCCTCATCTCCTTCAATACCACCACCAGTGCCAACTATGTTTGCCCTCCTTGTCAGGCATGCTCATTACATCCTCCTTCCACTCCAGTCTTCCTGAATTCATGCATTTAAACATAACTGACTCTCTCATACTTCTTGATTTTCTATTTAATTAGGCTTCATTGATTACAGTGATCCAACTTATTTAGAAATTGCACTCTGTGAGGCAGAAATGTGGGATAACAACAACCATTTTATTCTCACTCAGCAGAGTGATAGACATGATTAAAGAGCCTTCATTTTCTTCATGATAAAAGAGTATTCATTTTCTAAAAAAAAAAGTTTCTAGAAATTCAACTATTTTGGGAAATCAGACTCCTCTAGAACCCATTCTTTTATTAAAGGATACACTGTTTATTTTCTGTTAAGGAAAAAAGTGACATTGATTACTGACAGTCAAATAGCAATTAGGCTGGAATTGGGGGGAGCATGATATTTTAGCCAAATTTTATGTTTTAGCCATCTTATCTTTCCTTTAAAGATTTTTATGGGAGTAGAATATAAAATTTGCTAGAACAGTTATCGCTTTTAGCTCAAAATTTTTGGAGAATTTTGACTCAGCAGATAAGTGATGTCAGCATGAGGGAATCATGGGCATTTTGTCCTTTGGACAAGAAAGTTTAAGATACATTGGGTGAAGTGTGCCATATTAAGCAAGGTCCTTGGCCAAGAGTAGTTTAGTCTAATAACGGGAAAAAGTTATGGCTCAGCCAGGAACAGAGGCTCTCTGTGCTTCCATGGGATTTGGCAAATGCAGACCCAGGCTTCTCTGTGATAAGGAGGCTAGGATTTATAGCTTCTCTATTCCCTTCCAACCCAAAGTAGGTGACTAGACATCATTTGGAATAGCCTAGATGTTGCCAATATAAACCTACAAGGGCTAGTAGTGACCAGGATAATGGAGGAAGCTAAACTATTGTCTCTTGCTTTGTAGTGTTTTATTGTTCTATTTTACAGATGAGAAAACAGACTTGGTTCAAGTAACTTACCCATATGTAATGTAGAATTCTCATAACTCCTAAGAGGAAGAGGGCTAGGCTCTTTCCATGATTTATCTAGGGATGTGTTCCTGGAGAGGTTAATTCTGAGGGCATTGAAAATGTCCCTCTGTGGAGTTCCTCTCATATCCCAGTAGTTAATGAATGCAACCAGCATCCATGAGGACCTGGGTTTGATCCCTGGCCTTGCTTATTGTGTTAAGGATCCAGCATTTCTATGAGCTGTGGTGTAGACCACAGATGCAGCTCAGGTCCCAAGTTGCTGTGGCTGTGGAGTAAGCTGGCAGCTACAGCTCTGATATGACTGCTAGCCTGGGAACCTCCATATGCCTTGGATGTAGCCATAAAAATACAAAAAAAAGGAAAAGGAAAAAGATCAGGTCACTCTGTGGGAATAGTGCATAATTCATAATGGTGTCAGGAAGGTGCATGTACTCAATGTAAAGCCTTTTAGATTTTTTATTTTGAAATCATTTTAGATGTAGACAAAGTTGCAAATCTGTCCTCCCAGTTTTCTTTAATATTAGTATCTTACATAATTGAGTACATTTATTAAAACTATGAAATTAAAAATTGGTACAATCAGTTTAACTGCAGACTTTATTCTGATTCCTCCAGTTTTTCCTCTAATGTTCTTTTTCCAGAATCCAGTGTAGAATACTATACTGTATTATGTGAGATATCACTAACAACCCATGACAGTTTTTTACTCTTTCCTTTTTTTGTGTGACCTTGAAACTTTTAATGAGTTGTGGCCAGGTGTTTTGTAGACAGAGCTATACGTGAAGCAGAAAGAACAGCTTTATTGCTTTGCCAGGCAAAGTAGGCCACAGCAGGCTAATGATCTCAAAACTGTGTCCTCCCCTGAGAGAAGATAGCAAGGGGTTTCATAGGTTTAACTTGGAAGACAGGGTTATTGATTAAGGTGTCTAAGATCAGGTGGTGGTTTCTTATTTCAGGGTTATCATTCCTTTACCTTTTCTTTAGAAAGAAGATTGCTTTCAGGGAAGGGGTGCTAGGGAATGTTTCATTTACAAAAGAAAATACTAGGTGCAATATAACTCTAACTAGAAAGCAACCATTGGTAAAAGAAAGCAATCAAGCAATGTAGAAATCATTGCTGCAAAGCTGGTTAGAGTAAGTTCATGGGCCAAGGGAAGGCATAACATCATGGAGACTTTTAACTAGTTTTTATCTGTAACTATATTTCCTTATTAACGAGTCAGCCTTTTGAGACTGAGGGAAAGCCTGGGAGGCTAAAATGAAAGAATCTCACTTTAAAACACAAGGATTCAGGGGCTTGTATATAGTTTTATATTCCACACCATATCTGGTGTGTGTGTGTGGGCAGGTGCTGGTGATCAAGACTTTGTGGTCATATGTTAAAATAGCCAAAGTAAAAAATTTTGGAGAGACTGTTTGAGGCTATACAAATACCTTGTTTCTCCCTAAAATTTCATCTACTGACTTGTTCTTTTTTTTTTTTTTTTTAACAAGTGGCCTCACCTGAGGCATATGGAAGTTCCCGAGCCAGGGACTGAGTCACAGCCACTGAAGAAGCAACCTTGAGTAGCCATGCTGTGAGCCACATGGGAAGTCCTCATCTACTAATTTGATCAGTCCTCAAGGAATCTTACCTGCAGAAATAACTGTGGTATTCTCACGTCGACTTTTTTTTCCCTTCATTCCTTCTACGTGTATTCATTGGAATTATTCTGATAGAAACAATTTTCATTCTCTCCCATTTGTTTATTTCAATAATTTGTATTTGATCTATTCTTTGGGTTATAAGGATATCATGTTATTTATTTTGTTGCTTAAACTGTTCCCAGTTTTGGCTTATTGGGAGCACATTCAAGTTGGCTCCCCAACTTTTATTGATACTCCTTACCTTTTGAAAGTACTTTCTTAATTTTTGGCATTACAACATGCTCAGTAGAAAGAATTTCAAAAGGGAATGTATATCCAGGGTTTCTTTACCTGAAGTCTGTCTTCTGCATAAGAATTTGGGGGCAAGGGGTGGTAAATATGAGAGAAGAAAGGTAAATAGCACTTTTTCTCTTGAAAGAAGAGAGAAGTAATTTTTATATTTTTAAATTTTTATTTGGAAAAAATAAATATTGTGAAATGTTATAAGAATAGTTATAATCTATTTGTCAGGGCTTCCAACTCAACCCTACAGAGACATGGGGATTCTTAGTGTTGCAGGATTCTCATTCAGAGAGACCAGACACTGAGTCTTTTTGCCAGGAGGCAGCATTTATTCATGCCAGCACTAGCTCAATGGATTCATATCCAAAGGCTGACTCCTGAAAGCGGTGGGTCTTATACACCCTCCATTATTTTTCTTTTACACTTTTGTCCCTTTGCCCCCCCTTGTAAGATAACACATTTTGTAAATTCCAGTTGTATGGTCTATGCTACAAAGTTGCACATGGATACTGATTATGTCATACTGCCACAAAGTTGTGCATGCACACAAATATGCTGATTCCTGCACATTCCTTCCCTTTATTCTGGCAGGGCCCCTATCACATTAGGATAATGTGTCAGTTGGACCTGGATGAGTTCAACCAATGACCTTGCAGAGAATAATTATATTCTCTGATTACAGAGAGTAAATTTTATTTTTTCTAGGGTAGGTGAACATTTCCCTTTAGGGGGAAAAGTGGTTCAAACTGATGGAGGTGATGTCAGGACCTTTGGAAACAGCCTAAGTTCAGAGCTCAGTACCAACATTTACTGGTTCTGTGATTTAAACCAAAACTTAAACCTTCTAAGCCTGGCTTTTTGTATGGCAATGGAAAATAATAAGACAATTACCAGAGGTATTGATATTCTGAAATGATTTAATTTTCAAGATCTCATCACCAACTTCAAAGCATGACTCATTCGTGCTGTAACTTTTGGGTGATATTGACACACAGTGAATGAACAGCCCAGGGACCATGAAATCTACTGACTTAGGCTAGATTTCTGGTTTTCTTCCTTGTTAGGTCTGGGACTGGGTGTAAGTAACTTAACCTCTCAAACTCACTTTCTCATCCACAAATATAGAAATAATGAAAACATACCACAGGGAGTTCCCATTGTGGCTCAGTGGTTAACGAATCTGACTAGGAACCATGAGGTTGCGGTTTCGATCCCTGGTCTCACTCAATGCGTTAAGGATCCGGCATTGCTGTGAGCTGTGGTACAGTTTGCAGATGCGACTTGGATCTGGCATTGCAGTTGCTGTGACATAGGCTGGTGGCTACAACTCCGATTAGACCCCTAGCCTGGGAACCTCCATATGCCACAAATGCGGCCCTAGAAAAGGCAAAAAGACAAAAAAAAAACAGTATTCTGAGAATTAAAAGAGATAATATTTGGTACTGTACTTGATGCAGATCATTAATCTGAATATAGATGAGAACGATGACTATGGTTCAGATATTAAGTTATATGTTTTGGATACTAATCTCATTTAGTTCATAGACCATCTTTTTTTTTTTTTAGAATGTGAAACTTAAGCTTTAAAAATGTTATTTATACATTTCCCAAGGTCATAGAAGCTTGACCTTGGAAAAATAGCAGTGAATGATGGCTTGGAGTGAGATATTAATTTTCTGCTCAGGAGGTGAAACCGGGCAGACTTGTTGAAAACCAAGAATTATAGACACTAGACTGAATTGAGGCTAGAGTTGTCCTGATTCTTCCCCCCTGTTGAATGCTAGAATATGTCAAGAAGGCAAAGACTGTGAAACAGTTACAAATTTTATTGTTAGAGTCACAGGACAACATGTGGGAGAGAACACAGAGAAGTAGTTTATTTAAGTCAGAAACAAAGAAGTAATACACACCCTAAAGAGTAGTATGGGCACAGGTGTTCCCCTGAGTGAGGAGTGCACCAAAGACGTGTTTTAAATCACTTATATAGCACAGTTCTTCTGGGTGTTTGTTTATCTTTGGCCAAATATCTTGTTTTATTTCTCACATCTGACTGGACACAAGACCCTCCCTGGTATGTGTGTGCATCTTTTGGCAAATATAGATTCCTGAGCAAAGTGTGCCAGGATGGTATCAGGGCTTGTTATAGCCTGGTACCCCCTCCCTTTTTGACCCCTAGGAGTCTTATTGTGCGTGTGTAACTGGGGAGAGCTCCTTGACCACAAGAGTGATTTAAGTGGTCATCTAATCTTTCTACTCCAGCAGAGCTCAGCTCTTGCAATTAACTTTCTCCTCAAGGTGTCCTAGAGAAGCTAGGCCCATTTTACTCAGCCCAAGTCCCACCTGTTCTCAGCCCAGGGTCCCATCTACCTCCTGCCTCAGACTCAAGGCCACTTCTTTATTTAATTGTGAGTTACTTGCCTAATAGCTATTAGTGTATTTACTTCATGCCTTGCTCTTGTTCCAATTAATTCCAATAAACCCAAGAGGAAACAACAGGACTGAGTTATAATGAACACATTCAATATAAGAATTTTTTCCTTATTAATCTTCTTTTACTTAAAAAATTCAACAATTTCGAAACTTACCTGTAGTGCCCCAAGCAGTCTTTTTTTTTTTTGCCTGTGCCTTTTATTAAGATTTTTACTAAGATATATCTTAAGATACATACCATGCAATGGGCAAAAATCTGAACTGGTTTTGAAGGACATTAATTAGAGGGAAAATTAGGGAGAGGGACTCAATAATTAAATTTAAATTCCTTGTCTGTATTTTGGAGGAAAGGCTAAAGAGGAAAGTTTTTCAAAAAGTGCTAAACTGAGGACAAGTGCTTTCACATAAAGCTCCAAAGTCATCTTCAAAGGAGGAGATGGGAAGAAAACTCACATTTCTCCCTGTCTGGTGTGGCCCAAAGATGGTTTTTGGGAGGAAAAACCCACCAAAATATCTCTGAACCATGGTCACTTGTAGTCATCTTAGCACCTGCTGCTGGGAACACCATTCCTAAAGGTATTTTCACTGTGGGTGAGAAAGACCACCTTAGAGGAAATGAAGTGACAGCTCTGTCCCCTGACACCTGTAATGGCAGAATTTCCAGATTAGGGGATCAATATTTATGTGTCATGGGGGGGTGCCTTTAGTTTGTGTGTTTTTGTGTTTTAGTTCCTATCTTGGTGCACAGAAAACTGAAAACAGTGGATACCTATCACAGAGGTATTTGAGAAGAAGGGAATTTTGTCTTCATGGACTAAGCATAAAATAATTTTGGAAGAAAATTAGTTCTGCCTTGATAAAGACCTGATGGTTTGCATATCACTCAGAACAGATTGAATCAGTGCACATGTTTCTTCCATTTCCCTGTGCTGCCATCTTTTTGATGGGCTAACCGGGTAGTGTGACAGTGATGAGCACAGGCTTTGGAGCTGGATAGGGTTTGAATTCCAGCTCCATCATCACAGATGAGGTGATCTTGGGCAATGGCTTGCCTCTTTGCAACTCCTCTGCCAAAGGTAGGTAAGAATAGTGTTGTGAGAAGTGAATGCAAGATATAAAGTATTTTGAAGAATGAAACTATTCAGTAAATC